>UELU01137649.1:55884-68897 GCA_900490025.1 Megastigmus dorsalis | reverse complement strand
TATATACATATATATGTGAATATAAGATGGTACCTATACCGCGTGCAAAAGGTTCGATCGTCATTCTCGAATCTTGCGTTTCTTCTTGTCTCTTTTGCAGGCTGAGTTCCTCGTGATGCAGCGGTCGATTCGACGTTACGTCTTGAATTTTCATCTCATTCAGAGAAAGAGCTCGACGCCAAAGTAATCGCTCTCGCACCGCCTACAAGGATCTCAACCGATAAACTATATTCTCGATCGAATTTTGACGATTTACCCGAGCAAACAGATGGTCCGCACGCAACAACCCCCGCATACGGTACAAAACTCGACCTGCATCATCATAGCCTACATACACGCATCACAAAGCGAAAGAGCGTGAGAAACTCCCGGGCATTACGAGCTCGTTCGATGCGTGCAGCAGCGGTTTTTCATCCGTTCAATAGCGACGCTGCGGACCCGAGATCGAGAGAGAGGGAAAAAAAGCGTTCACCCTTATTGCACAGGTGCTCGAGGAGGTCCAGCAGCATCAACACGGTCCCTTTCACGCATAGCCTCGGCAGTAATCCTTCGATACCCACACGCGCGCACGCTCCTACATATAAATGGGGAAAAACGTATGGAGCGGGTGTATAGATATTTAAGCAGCACACACTGTGGATCTAACGTATACACGAGGATCCAGATTTCGGGAAACATTGTTCGGTATCGGAGAGCTGAGTGTATAGGTCCTCGCTCCCTTTCATGTACCTCGAGTGACACGGGATTCAGACCAGGTAACGTATATGTGTGTATGTATGCACAGGTAGACACGTGTGCGTCGGTTGGAGAGAGCGAAAGGGGATGGGTCCCCCTTTTATATGCGCTCGGGTTGCGTTAAAGGATTTTTTTTTTCCCTCGGTTTTCAGATTGTTCGATGATCGAATACGGGACGACGACTGGACAGCAGACTGCCTTTCTATAGCGATTGCGGGTCTGCGTGTGTCTGGGGATGGATGTATTCGGAAAGTGTTGATGCTCAGGGGAACTGCGAGAGATCCAAATATTGATGGACGAGAGGAATTCTTCCGTGCGCTTGAAAAAGATCTTTTTGGTCGCGATATCTGCGAGCGAATCTGCTGAACGTAGTTGCGCGTATAATACGTGACGTGGCATAAAAAAAGAATGAACATCTTTTATGTATAGAAATGTATGCATATACATGCGGCCGTTATGAGAAAAGAAAATTTTAATGATTAAATTCAAACACATTAGCACGCAGCAACGTTACTGTCAACGCGTAAAATCATATCGCCATTGTAAATTATAAAAAGTACACGAAAATTTACAGCAGGGTTGAGCGAATTCCCTTCCACGCCAGCGATTAAATACTTTCTCCGATGAGATTCCTTCTCTTTAGCTCCGAAGAAAAAAAAGAAAGAAAAGAAAAAAACACATCGCGAGCTGGACAATGGACGCCAAATCCCGAAGACCAACAATATCGTCTACCGCAGCTGCTGGATTTTTTCCTAGCTGCCGTCGAAAGGCCGTCTACGGTCTTCCGAAGCGTGGCGAGAGATCACTTTTTATTTCCACGGGCATCGAGAGAAAAACCCGTTTCGCTATCCCTTTCCACCTCCGCCATACTACACCGCGCGTGTCCTAAGAACCCCAATTTTCGCACAATAGGACCTCGAGAATTCTCGCTATAAAAATGTCGAGAGATGGAGGAGAGGAAAGGGTCCCTTTTGTTGTCCATCGAGTTACCCCGTCATCCGTGCGAGAGCAACGCGATTCAGAAAACGAGAGATTTTCTCTTAAAAAAAAGGAGAAAGAAAGGGAAAGGGAACACATATATATATACATATATATATATAGTTTTTATTTCGAGCTGTTCGACGGGTGCGTATGGGGACTTGGAGATCGGCCGATGTTATCCGCCTTGGTTCTCCATTGTGTTCGTTTATTTGCCGTGATTGCGTGACCCTTTATCAATGAGTTTTCTTTATTAAGGGAGTTGAAAGAGAGTTCTTGGATATACGTATGGGTTACCTAAGCGTCTAAGTTTTGTAAATAAGCTACCATAGTGGAGCTGGATACATTTAGAACGACAAACGCACGATAGGAATAGGTATAGTTTACTGAAAAGTGCATTTCTATGTTACACATCAGTTTCATACCTGTATTATACTTTGATCAAAATTCACTCTTTAGCGGGAACTCTCACAGTTCATACTTTTTTCATTTATTCTACCGAACGATTAAAAAAGGATATCTGTATATTTTAAATTCTCTAAAAAAGAAACTCGGGAGAACTTCATCAACTACCTAATACCCGTTTATGTAGCAAAGTTTCAGCTAAAGAAAAATTCAAACTCGCGGATCGGTATACGCAATAATCAACGCAGCCACCAACGAAACGAGAAAAATCTCATTACGAACTTCAACCGGCCGAGCGTATACACGAACAAGAAGCTATACAGAGAACGAAGAAGTGCAGCGAAGCTTTTTCACCTTTTCTTTTTTGGCATTTTATAAACGAAAAATTTCACGCTCGAATAGTCGCCGTGAAGGAGCTATAAGCGCGCGCGTTCCCACGTAATCACAGTGACTTTCTCGACCGTGAAACAATCGATCGAGCGTTTTTTTAGCGCTGGCTCGCGCAGAACGAATAAAAGAGAAAGAGAGAGAGGGAAGAGAGGAGGGGGGGGGGGAGAAATTCCACCACAATTCCAATTCCTGAATGAATAGGAAGGTAGAGGAAGGTAGAGGATGAGAGAGAGAGTTTCCTAGAGGCTTCGGTGTCCACTTGATCGAAGCACCCGTGCATAATTCGGTTAATCGAATCAACCGGGACCGCGCGCACTTCGCTGCGGACAGGATGGAGGAGAAAAAAATAAGGGAAATAAGACGAAAAAGGGAAGAAATCGGTCACAGACCGCCGCCACTGCCGTCGCTGCTGCTTGGCCTGTGGCTTCTTCTTATTTTATTCAATCTCCGAATTTCACGATGCGCCGCATAACGCAACGCTTTTCGGTGTGGATGCCCCCGGTAAAAAAGTGAGTTTTCTTCTTTTTGTGTATAGGCGCGGCGATGAAAGGTCGATCTAAATGCTCGACGGGGATGAAGTATGGGAGCCGCGTCCTGGGGTTTTTTTTTGTTCCGGTGCTGTGACCGAATTCGTTTCGATATATATAGGTACTCGAGCGTTGAGAATTAGACGATGAAAGAATCGTTATTAGTCGATAAATAGGTGCTTCGGATAGTGATTTCTATGGTTTGTTTAGAGTCTGCTGAATTGGGCTAGATTTTCGGGTAGAATTAAAATCCATCGTTTTTTTGCTATAGCGAGGATGACGCCTTTAATTCAATAATAAAAGAATTATTCTTTTCCGTACAGTCCAGTATTTTCGCAAATAAAAGAGAAACATTTTATTTAACATTAGCGACCGATTACATTTTTCCGCCCTCAAATATAACTGCACAATTTCCGAATAGCAGCGAGAAACAAGGCGTCGATATAAAGCGATGTCGCGCGAACAAGCAATAAAATAACTCACTCGTTATCTCGCCTCACAAGCAGTGCAGAAAGGGAAGCTGCGTCTAAAAACAAAAACTTGGCAAGTCCTAAAACCCAAAGACGTGTCCTTATCGGTGGATCGTCGAAGGGACATTTGCACGTACGTGAGTCAGCGAGTCCTACACACATATATATATATATATTCTAAGGCAGCTGGAGGCTTATAGAGAAGCGAGTCGAGCGCGATATATATTCCTACTGTGGCGCAGAATCTTTGCTTGACAAAGCAAGAATTGGTGGCTCGGTCGCTTTATCCAACTTTCTATCGCGCTCGGTCCTTTTTATTACGGCGACTGTCCGCAATCTTAATTAATTCTTTGCCCTGCTTTATTTATGACTGGCTAATTGCATTACATCTTGGGTGAATTTATCGTCCCGGTGATTCAGGCGAATTCGCGGCAAATATAAAGTAGATCTTAAACGAAAACTCTATTGGCACAAACTAGGTCCATTGCATATATATATATATAGTGGGCGGATCGCTTACGTTAGAATCTCGACTTCCGTATAGCGCACGAACAGCCGCTGCATGTTGCAGCCTTTTTCCAGCTTCGGCAACACGGATTATATAATGACCGACCAGTCGCCAAGATACGATCGACGCGCTCTCGATCTCATTCGATCCCACATAGATATTCTAATATACGGTGCAAACGAGTCATGGAGCGTCTCGCCGTTAAAGGGATATGCAAGGTAGGACAAAGCAGTTGTGGTGCGCGTGGGAGGTGTTGGCGAGACCGGTACATTATACATATATAAACAGGGCTGCCGATTTATTTTGAATTATACGCCTTTACAAGAGCTGGCACACGCGCGCGTGCATGTATATGCATTGGAGCGCCGGGGTATACTTTTGCCGTAGCTGTATAACGAGAGATAAGCTAAAGCGAGACGGCCGCGGTCTTCTGGGTTAATACTGCCTACCGACTAATTCAGAGTTATGCATGCGTTGTTGTTGTTGGGTGAGTGTGCGCGTCGATAAGTGTATCGATTCACTTTGGCTGCTGCAAATGTAGTTGCGAAGAGGTTACGAGGTTTGAATCTTATAATTAGGTATCGGTACTTGGGTTTTTGTTACTCGATTGGGCTTGCCGGTTCAAATTATGGATTAAGCACGAAGAAATATATATAATGTACTAAAATAAAATTGGTAATATTGAATAACTTTATTCTGATTATTTAAAAAGAACATTAATTAGCTTTAACATACAACAATGAACATAAATATAAGAGAGAAGTACGCGAGCGAACATTCGAACAAAAGATCTGGCTATACCCGTACGCTTAAGCAATTACTCGTTTAAAACCGAACAAACCTGGAATACATAAACATCCGGCTTCGTTTGATCCTACCTTAATAAAAAAAAAAAAAGAAACAAAAAAAAAGTAACCCTCGCGCAACAATTCTTTGATCCGCGAAAGAGCTCCCATTCAAACGCTCCTTTTCGTCAATTCCACCAGGGACATGCAAATAGTCTCTTATATACCGGCGGGGAACAGGAGCTCGCGCAGCGTCCGCATACGGAAAAAGTCAGTCGTTACAATTAATCACGTAACCACTCGATCGGAGGGAACGAGGACCGAGGAGGCATACACGTCCGTGCCTCGTCCTTTCCAGCTCTCTCTCTTTCTCTCTCTTTCTCTCTCTTCTACATCGGAGCAACAATTTGTTACGGCTGACAGGGTTTCTCGGGGGCTCTCGCAGCGACGGTGGATACCGCCGAGTCGTGCGCTTTTTCTGCGAGCGCGCGCCCCTTTCGTCGTCAAGCTGCGGCCAACCAGTGATAAATACGCGGCCAGTACACATATATATATATACATGGGCTAGTCCGCCTCGATACGTCTCTCCCGATTCCATTCCATCCGTCCGCGAGCGATTCGCTTCTCTGCAGCGCGGCCTTTTTAGAGACGCCGCGCGTCCGTCCTTTCTTAGCTAACGCGTATGTGTGTGTGCGTGTGGGTTCTTTTGTGCGGATGTTACAGCGTTGCGGAATATTTGTAAAAAGGAGAGAGGTTCGTTTATATTCGTTGCGTTTGAGAGTATATAGTAGCAAGCGACAATGCAGAAAATATTATACAGTTTATCGAGCTGCACAAACGTTGTTTTTACTACTATTCTGTAAAATCCGAAGGGAAACTCAAGCGTCAAACCAATACGAGAGTATACCTGATTTCGCATTCGTATAATTACAATTGCTATAAGTAATCTTATCGCTTATAGTCATAAATTTAGAAAGTTATACTCGGTTACATATACCGCGCGATGCAATTATTTACACTAATGTGTTTTCCAACTAAAAATATCGCATCAATAATCAGAATCCTCGGGTAAAGGCTTAAACGCTAATAAATGCAAATTATTCAACCCAGTTCGAGCGCGAATAAATCATTCGTCGGGCATTCGATATAGCCGCGGCAAAGAGAATCAAATTTGTTCGGATTATGGCCGACCGCCGCAGTTGCCGGTTGCCGCCGCGAGATCGCATATATAAAACACTCCGAGCACACAAACATAAAGAGTCGGTCTGGCGCGGGCATATCTATCGACTCTGGCACCGATCTCTGACTATGACGAATACGACTGGTAAGTAAATGTGTAATTGGCGGTTAGCGAGATGTTAATTTAAATGTTGATTTAAGTGCGCGCGCGAGCTCGAGATGCGTTACTTATAAGGGTTGCCGTGAATACATGTATATATATATATATATACGGCACTCGAATGAAACCTTAAATATATATATATATATGTGTGTGTGTGTGTGTGTGTGTGTATGGGAGAGAGTGAGGCAAGATTGATGCATTTGTATCAATAGCGGCGGCAGCACAGCTTATGCCCCATGCAGAGATGATATTCGTATGATCCGTGACGAGACAAAGATAAATATTTATCCCGACAAGATAAATAAATACTCACCTCGAGGCTCTTATGGCTGATGCAATCATTGATTTGCGCGAGACTGATCTTGCGCGTTGCTGCTTTGCGGTATATAGATATATATACACGTGTGTATATTATACCGATTATTTCGTGCAAAGGGAAATGAGCATCCTTTCGAGTTTAATTTATAAATGGAATTGCAATAGATTAGCTAGAGTATTATTTTCTTTACATGGCAATGCGTATTAGCGTAACATAATGGTTAATGAGTTGCGATTAAGTGTGATCGATGAGCGTCTAAAGCGCGAAAAACTCAAAGACTCGGAACGCAAAAAGATTTATATAAAAAGCTCAGTAGTTCTGAATGAGAAATAAAAATTCGAAATATGCGCTGTACAGCCATGGATAGCGAAGGGTAAAGCCTCGGGCGCTTATAGGCTATTTCTTTTTCGTCACACCACCGGCATACATATATAATACTGACAAATGATTTGCGGTTATATACGGAATATTCAAAGTCGCGCGTCAAGGGAAAGGGGGGGATACAGCCAACCGTCATAACGCGCGCACACTCAAATTTATCACAACTGTATATACTATTCAAAAGGTCTCAGCATGAAGTCGCGCTCGGAAAAGCGTATATCATATAACTATACAGCGCTTTACGCGTCATTAGAAAATTTACATGCGTCGATTAATCAACTTTATACGAATATCCATACGCACATCCAACTATCTATTCATTAATTACCTATAGCTTTTTTTCCCGTACTTCCTATATAGCAACCGCATACACACACACACACACACACCACTTGGACGCGCGAGTAAGTATTGTTTTCCGCGTGTGAAATGCAGATGACACGCTAGCGAGATGAAGCGATCGCTATATATAAGCAAGCGGCCTCGGCGATCTTCTGGGCGTGTACAAAAGGAAACGGCTTGAAACGAAAACGAGCGCGTCACATCCGTATTTGGCCGATTGATGCGAAGAGTTCGCTTCGATTGGCAGGATCCTTGATTTTTTGTTGCTGTTGCGTTGCGTCGAAATGAGATGGGACCACCGGCGAATCGCGCGCGCGCGCCTTTCTCGACTCAATGTATATATATCGGTGCGGCCGATGAGCCATCTATTGAGATGCGCGCCGAGAGCGAGAATTGAGAGCTCATATACAGCCCGCTGCTGCCGCCTCTGCTGCTGTTTGATTGCATCCTTTGTGGCTTACAGATTGAGATGTCGATTTCTTCTTAGGAATTCGAGTGCGCACAGCCCAGGAAACGCGCATCCCTTTCTTCCTTTCTATATATCACGCGGCGGGCTAACATATATATATATGGGATTTAGCGATTGCAAACGAGCGCTAGTTTTATTTTGAAGAAATCCAAGTGTGCGATTGATGATGCAGCGGTTACGACTGATCCGAAACTAAATTCGAAACGAAGCTCCATATATAAATCATGAACGCGCATTCGTCGGTTTCGTTGGAGCGTGGCCTAAAACCCGCGACTCGTATATAAGACACCGGAGAATTCGTTAATCACAAATAATCGAAGATAGCAAATCGATAACGATCCAGTATAAGATTTTATAGTTTCCCAGAAAATCAATCCCCCTTTTTCTCACGCGTCTCGGGACGAGATCGCGGCGACACTTTCCCTTGATTTACGGCATCGTTTTTAAGCGATCTGTCGTCGCGTTCTTGCGCGCGATAAAATTGCCGATCCCGATCTCTCTCTGGGACACGCGTTACGCGCACGTCGTTCGCAGGACACATTCTCTTAAGTGCGTGTGTCTGTATGTGTGTGTATGTGTTGGCTGTAGCGAGAAGAAAAAGCAGAGAGACCACACGGCTAGCCGACTGATAAAATCGTAATCAAGTCGTAAATGACGTATAGGGGCCTGATCGCGAGACTATATACGACGAGGGATCGTCGCGTCGCGAGCCTTACCGGCTATACATATATACGTTTCTCTCCATCCCTCCACCCCTCTCTCTCTCTCTCTCTCTCTCGCGCGCGCGCTCGTCCCATAAATATTTACGCGCTTTCGCTCATTCGCGCCGCGTTCCGAGTACAAGTACACGCTGCTGTTGCCGTTTCTGATGCGAGAGACGCTCGTCAGTGTGTGGTTGGGCGAGAATGAGATTCGCGTCCTTTATGTGGGCATCGGGGAAGAGGAATCGAATTCATTTGACCTGCTGGGAAATTTCGAGTACATCTTAGAGTGTATTTGACTGTTTGGTATATAGCGAATAAAAAACGTAACATTTACAGTGGATTATTTCTATTACAAGTATACAAATGCGACAGTTGTTCTTTTTGACAACAGTAGGAAAGGACTAAACTTCGTAAGAAAATTCACTTTCCTCCTTTCACTCCGAACTACAAGAAGTATCACTGACGTGAAAAAAAAGGGATGGGAAAAATAGGCGGGATAGCTGCGGTCGTGTGTGCAGTCTATACAAAAAAAAAAAAAAAAAAACGAACCAAAAGCGCAGGCTAGCGCCAAGTGTCCTGCATCCTTTGTAGTCACGAGCCAGAGGCATGCGTCACCCATCGCGAGCCGTTGACGCGCGCTAAAGAGAGAAGCCTCACGCGACGGGAAGTGGCGATACAAAGCCATGCACACACCTCTATCATACATGTATCTCCTATACACACACTGCACGATCATACGTATATAGCCAAGAGTTTGGATGACGAGACTTACGCGGGATCTCGAGTTTCTCTCGCGCATATAATACCCCGCATCGCATTCCGAGGTGTGTACAAGAGTATATGAATGAACAGTGCGAGCATATCTCGATGCCTTTCAAATGCACCACTTGGAGTACGTATGCGTATGGAAGCCCTCGCTTGTGCAGTAGCAAACTTCGTTCTCACCCAGCTCTTTCATCTCCACCTATACAGCGTCTTCGATCACACTACTTCCCTTGATGAGTAATACTATCCAATTGTGACGCGCGACTCATCTTGAAACTTTGCACAAATACATAAGATTATTAATAGTACATTACGCAACTAGTGAAGGTTGAACGGGTGAAGATTGGCGTCCGAGCGAAGCGAAGTTAACGAACGAGTTAAGATAACCTGAGCGCACTTGTTGCGTACAATATTTTTCCATACACGTACGCAAAGGATGATTTTGCACGCGTATGCGTGCGCAAAATCGAACGTTGCGCACGGAGTTAGGAAAAAGATATTTAACACGCGTGTGTCGATTTTCACAGGCCGAGAGTTGTAAGGATAAAAATCAATAAATAACTATCAGTTTTTCAGTTTTCTTAACCCATTATTCTCCAATGTAAAGGCTGCATCTTTTTATAGCTAAACATCCTGAAAATAATTCCAAATACAGTATTTCCATTAGTTTAAACTAGTCTCTTCTTTATAAGGCCGATGCCAAAATTACTTTAGGCATCGATTTTAAAAAGTTACTGCATATACTTTTCGAAAAAAGTGTTTAGTGAATATCGAGCGTTAAGTTATGTTGTTGTCATGGACAATGCCAATATTTACGAGGGTCTTTACGTACGGTAAACTTAATTCTGCGTTGACGGCAGCGATAATATCGACGAGTACTAAAAATGCATGTAATGAAACTTGTATAGTATCGAACATCCCGCTATTGATGACAAAAATATTATCAATAGTTTAAATAAATTTATATAGTACATGAAAATTTGAAATGTAATGTTTAAATACCATGTGCGTGGGTCAAACTGAACGATATTCTGTAAATTTTTATTTAATTTTATTTGACGAATATTAAATACAGATAAAACGGTTCCTTATTATAATAATATCAGTGTTCAAATCTTCTATGCATATTGATGGTTCAAATGAGATTAATAAACGAGGTGTCGAGCAACTGGAAAACGTGGTTAAAACTGCACACTTCCATCTATTTTGTCGGTGCGAAGAAAAGTCCACTTTATCGTTATGTTACATAAATTTAATGATTTAGGGTCAATCAATAACTGCATTTATGGTCAGATAAGGATTTCGAAAATTGCAATATTGCTTATTATTTATTATGTATACGTTATTTCAATGAATAAAACGAGTTCTAAATGTTTCCTTAAGACTTAAGTTTGTAAAAGATAATTTTTTAGTGTTAATAGAAAGTAAAAAACAATGTAAAAAAGCATTTATGAAAAATGGAAACACCAGTTAATGACCACCTAAATTATTATGGTGTTTTGATGCATAATTTTATACGATAATATTTAAAATATTCAATAATCTTATATATATATGTATAATGAAAGTCAAGTTTAATTTTTCATACTTTATGAACCAGTTTATATGCACTGGTAATTGGTCAGGCACTGATGCAGTGACGCTAGTCACTTTTCTACCCTTATTATACTTGCCAGAAAATAAAAAATTCATTTTACTCTTGGATTCACTTACTTCGGTCTCCCAGACATAATGTTGGATTAATGAGCATATTATCTCTGTGAAAAAAACATTAACTTAAATAATAAACAAAGAATTATTTAATGATTAACATTGGCCAGTTTAATAAATTCATTCTGTATATAGTAATTTTACCTCACCTTTAAGAAAATATCAGTGATTCAATGAATTAGTTAGATTTATCCATTTTCTTTTGTACGTAGATCCATTCAACAATAAAAGTAATACAGGATAGAAGGTACCCAGCGCTTAAAATACTAACCAATTGAGGCACTAACATGCTCCGCCTCTGATTTTCATTATATTTATTTAAATTTATATTCTCCATGCTATGCGTTCTTGACACTCCAGTCTCGATCATCCTTTGAAACAAACGATTGAATCTCTCAGCGAACGGCGATTTACTTTCGTACGGAAAGGCGATGTAATCAATTAAAAAATAGTTCTTGGAGATCTTTATTACGGGTTTCTTGTACAACTGCATGGCTTCGTTTGAAAAATAAGCAGCAGTATTATCTGAAACGATGCAAACGCAGTTTCTGTATTGGGTCAACATTTTGAGACAATTGTTGAAATGCAGGGATTTTATAATAGGTTTTAATTTGCTAATGAGCTCAGTGTTCTCGGAATTTTTTACGATAAAATCTGATACGTATACTGGCAAACCAGCTCTTTTGATCTCTTCAGATGTCTCGAAAGGTACCTCATTTACGATCAATGCGATGTCTGTTAATCTACTGAAAGCATCAGTTGAGTACTTCATGGATATGAAGAGAAGACTGAGAAATATTATTTGTTGACTCAGCTTTTTTGGTGTCATAGACAGTGGCATGCTCAACAGTAGATTATAAATTTTATGAAGACGCCACTGGCGTTTTGGAAATTTGAGCAAATGAATCACTATATAGTAACCGATCAGGATGACAGGGAATAAGAACAAGTACGCTGATATGCGTGCGAGACTCGGGAATCGCTTGAAGAATATAATTGGCGCTACAACCACTAACTTCCTCTGAAAATACATTTTTCCAATGGTGATCTTCTTGTAAGTGTACAAGTTGGTGCCGACTAAATATTCAATTCCCAGCATGTTGATTTCGTTGTTTTGCAATTTTTCGAACATTACCTTGTAGAATTGAGGATTGTTGAATGGGATCTCGTAAGGCTTGACGCTCAAGGAAAAATTCAACTTTTTTGCAAATTCTTTGATGTATTTTAAACCAGGACCTTCGTATGTTTTAATTTCTTTGTCAGTTACATTGACATACGTATTTGGCGGATTGTGATACAAAAGCAGAGTTATTGGGTAGTGATTCATGTTACGTAACTTGTCAGGAAATATTTCACTTGTAGACCTAAAATAAATTTTGTGAAAAATATCCGTAAAAGGATTGTAATAAAAGATGACGGGATCGATTTTGTCATTTACTCTCAAGATTGAAAAATCCAAATATTTCAAAGACCAGGCTGTTGACAAAATTTCTTTTACTTTGTTGTCCATCAAAAGCTTATGTTCACTGAATAATATCAGCAAACATTGCGGTCGTGTTAAAAGTGGCGACATGCGGAGAAAGAAGTTTAACGTACCGTTCGTAATATCGGAGTAAATTTTATTTTTATATTCACTTCCAAGAATCAAGTAAAGAATCTTTGACCTGGAGTACTTTAAAACGTCCAATTCTAAGGATCTGTTATAGCTAGAATTTTTCATCAATGTCAAATCTATAGTCACTGTTGGAATTCGAAGTGAAGCCCTATGCACAATTAAATTTTTATCTGCCACTTTGATATTATTGTTGGTAGTAAAGATGACTATTTGCGTGAATTGAAGATCCGAAATTATGTGATGAATGATTGCATCAAGACCATTTTCTTCTGTATTGTATAACTTTATTTCTTGAAGTATAATTAATATCAAAATATAAATTTTCCGTATTCTCATTGTCGACTGCTACAAGGTATAAGTTTTTCTGAAATGAAACTGTTGAAACGCATTTTATTTAAAATAAGCGTTACTTCTGTATAACTAAATGTTTGTCGATACGGCTAACCGTAAAATAATAGACTTATTTTATGCACTCTGCGATACGAAGTCAGATAGGAAGCTAACGCTGTATCTATTTGGCAATTAGCTTCCTCAAATTTAATAATTGGTTCTAATGTATAAATAATAC
>UELU01137649.1:33090-55864 GCA_900490025.1 Megastigmus dorsalis | reverse complement strand
AATTAAATTTTTATCTGCCACTTTGATATTATTGTTGGTAGTAAAGATGACTATTTGCGTGAATTGAAGATCCGAAATTAGGTGATGAATGATTGCATCAAGACCGTTTTCTTCTGTATTGTATAACTTTATTTCTTGAAGTATAATTAACATCAAAATATAAATTTTCCGTATTCTCATTGTCGACTGCTACAAGGTATAAGTTTTACTGAAATGCTTGTCGATACGGCTAACCGTAAAATAATAGACTTATTTTTGCACTCTGCGATACGTAGTCAGATAGGAAGCTAACGCTGTATCTATTTGGCAATTAGCTTCCTCAAATTTAATAATTGGTTCTAATGTATAAATAATACACTTACGGAAGTAAACTACTGCCATAACTACTGCCAGAACAACTGGCAGAACTACAGCCGGAACAACTGCCGCGGCAACAGTTTTTTTGCAACTACTGAAAAACTACTGCCAAACTACTGAAAATTATCGGAAATCATTCGTAAACAATACACATTCACAATATTCATTAAAAGACCCCCGCGTAGAAATCGATCCTCTTGCCCATATATTGCAACTATATCGGAAAGCATTGATGCTGCTATATTGGCAACATAGCGCTGGCCTTGGGTTCTATATCTTCGATATATCGCCAATAGTGTCAAAAAAAGTATTTTCGACCCTATTGGCGATGTATTACCGCTATCGAATAATTTCCGATAATTTTCAGTAGTTTGTCAGTAGTTTTTCAGTAGTTGCAAAAAAACTGTTGCCGCGGCAGATGTTCCGGCTGTAGTTCTGGCATTTGTTCTGGCAGTAGTTATGGCAGTTGTTCTGGCAGTAGTTATAGCAGTAGTTTACTTCCGTAAGGGTACTTAATTCATAAATAAATTAAACCATAATAATTTGACCTACAGATTTATATTTTTGAAAATACAGCAAGAATTATGCAAGAAATAAGAGAACACCGGTGTTATAAAGATAAGACTTTTAACGTTCAGAAACACCGTATATTTGGAATTTTTTAAGGAAGTTTACATAAAAAGTGTTAGCGTCGAAGTTTAAGAAGAATAGTTTAAAATAACGCTGAAAGACTCACATGCCTTCATTTTTTTTATTCATAATAACACTCTGTCTGCCAAAATCAACATATTCATGATAAATATTTTTTAATAATTTAAAATTTTGTAAAGGTTTAAGAAATTTGCAGCGTTACTTTTGGTAAGTGCACACGTATAATAAGGATTTTTATAATCAGTGTCGGCTGAGCCTTACTTTTTTACATATTTTTTTTCTTGCTTTTTAAGATCGTTTGCAGAAGATGTGGCGCTTGATCTCTTTGGAAAAGTTTTTACTTGTGAATTCTGAGAGAGTCGATGTCTGTTTCTTAGCGATTTATCGTTCAAGTGTATCGTTCAAGTGTATTATCGATTGTTTCATATAATAATAATGTTCTTTAGTTGTAAATAATAAACATAGTATAGAGAAACGATACCATACAAAATTAAGTTCGTAAAATATATATATATGCGCGTCGCATGTTTCGCATAAAAAAAAATACGTTCTGTTCAATTCGCTCATAAGCGAACGGTAAGGATCCCAGAAAAAATCAAAGTTCATAATTCACAGCGATTTATCTCCGAAATTTTCGAGGACAAAAATCTCTGCGAATTGTGAAATTTCGTGAAACATGAACCAGGTAATCGAGATGGTGGCCGAGCTTTTTCCAAAAATTAATCTCATCTTTATATATTTTGTTAAATGCAAGAACCGGTAAGGTAGGAATCTTTCCGACCCTGCCACATCCCCTTCACCAAAACTATTTGTAAATCCCTTTTTTCACAAAAAAAAAATGAATATTTATTAACTTTTGAAAAATAAAAATAAGGATTAGAACCAGTAAAAACAATAGCAAAACGGAATAGATTCATTGTGCGAAACTATTTTAGCATTAAAAAAATCTACTCCAAAAGTAACATAGTTTAAGCTTAACTTATGTCGCTTACAATTCAAGTCCGGCAGCTGATTAAAAGAGTCGCAAGGGCAACAAAGAAAGCAAAATCTGTCACTATGGCTGCCGGTCCCCCCCTCCCGTCCCGCGCCCCAAAAAAAAAGAACCAAATATGTTGCACGCGCGCAGTAAAGTTAACGCGGCCAGCACCTCGTGGCGTGCATATAGGTAAATTACGCCAGGAACATGTAAAAGGGCAATATTTCAGCGGCTGAGCATAATAATGGCACGTATGCTTATATGCAGCCCCCGAAACGTCGTTAAATATCGTTTGACGCAGTGGTGATTTACGCCGAAAGCTGCGCTCCGCGGCACCACCACGCGAGAGTATATATACACACAATGCACAAGTCGACCGATTCGCAATAGCCACACACTTATATATACATACGCATGGTACGAGAGAGGTAAAGTACGTAATTTACGAGTTTCGGGTTACCGAAACTACATCGAGCCTTGAAGGATTAACGAGTGCAGTTTATACAGGCGCACGTTCGCGCGATCGATTTCTTTCTCTCCGATTACTATATACGCGCCGGACGTTTTTTCCCCCCGTGGCTGCCAAGCCTCATCATCTCTGCTGTTTTCTTTCTTCTTCTTTTTTTTCGAAAATATCTGCACGTTCGCGGATTATGGACTGAATTCTTTCGGTGGTGGTTGTGAATTATGGACTCTCTCGGAGCCCGTGGGTGAGTTTTTGCGCGAGTTTCCTGGAGAATACAAACACACACACACACACACGATGGCTGAACGAATTTTGCATTGGCTCGTTGCGCGACCGAGTCGTAAATTCAGCGGCGGGGAAGGCAAATATGCGCAAACGCTTCTTTGCCGTGCGGATGCTGCGACACGATGCGAGTATTTTGGACTCTCGTGCACATGCTTGGGCTTAATAAGCGCGACGCTTATTGAATTGAATCGTCACGGTTATTTATCGCTCGGGACAAAGACAAGATTGCGTTGTTATTGCTGCTGCTGCTGAACTCCTTGATTCTTTTTGCTGAGCTGTACAGAGGGAACATTTTTATTCCGCGCGCTCTTGATCAGATGATTCGGAACCGTTATAAATCTGGATTTATGGTGAAACTTCATTCGGATAAAATATACACCTTTTGAGAATGACAATTGTTGTTGTGCTTAACTTTAAAATATTTTAATATATCAATGGTAAAGATTCAAATAAGGTAATAGCCTAAATGAAAATCCATCAACGAGATAATTTTCGTATCTATTATTTTAACACGTATATACGTAAATTACTAAAATAAATTTTTTAGTAGGATCCACTAAGAAAGAGCGAGTGAAAGGTTCTTTTGAAAAGTTTTCGTTCTCCAATGGTAAGCAAATATAGTGCAAGGAACCAGTTAAAATCTTAAGTGACCTGATTTTTCACCTGCAAACCCCTTCGACTTTGAATACCACATTCCATTCGGAATATCATAATCGAGCCCCAGTAAAGCAAGCAAGAAATAGGCACCGCACTTATTCGCTTTTAGCCTTTACAGCCGGCAACGCAATGCCTATCCGTATTACAGGTATCAACTCCTCGCCGTATACATAAACGATCCCACAAATTCCGCATACCCATATACCTGTATATAGAGCCGTGCATCGTCGAGAATGCGCTTTCGCCGTATACGTGCAGTGTAGAAAAAGGGCCTCAGAAGCAGGATAGGAAGAGCAGGAGCAACGGAGCGGGAGAATGAGACGCGCGCTCGATCCTCCCCACCTCTTGGAAGCGCGTGTGCAAGACCGAGCGAACGGCAGGTGGGGCCTTGAGTCCCCCACTATATGCACTGCACACGCGGGAATCTCGACGGACACGCGCACGCCACGAGTAGATGGAGAAAGGAAGATTGCCTGGGGGGACTTCTTCTTCTACTTCTTCTTCTACTTCTTCTTCTCCTTCTTCTTCTTCTTCTTCTACTGCAGCCCCGTGCTATCCGCCTTTCTCTGCCGTGGAGAGATATCCTTTGCTTCGGCTGCGTAGCCGTTCGAGCGGCAAGTTGTCTTTTTTTACTTGGTTTTGGTCGAAAAGACTGGCTTTGCGTGGTGAGTTGCTTTTGTTCAAGTGCGGGACGGATGCGCCTGCTTGCGAAGTTTTTGGGAAGTGGCTATTTTCGATTTAATTGTATAGCTTTCGAAAAGTTTCGGTATCGATTCGGCGAATGTTTTTGGAAACGATTGACTGAAATAGATGTTTCGAAGATAAAAGTTGGTTAGCATTGTTTATTGGTTGACAAGTATAGATAATATTTAAAATAATTTTATTGAACAAGAGTTGAATGAATTCTTACTTGATATCCATATTCATATAGAAACATCAAATATGAAAAAGTAAACGAGAATAGTGTTATATTATTGTTTTATTATACAGCGTTTTTTATTAACAATATCTTTACTGGTGAATCACATCTGTAATTTTTTCTTTTTCAGACAATCAAAACATTGGATTAAATTATCATGATATATTTTGAATAAATAAATTCAATAGTTCAATAAGTAAATATGTTCAAGTATAAATATGTTTAAATCTTACTTTTTCATCCTCTATTATGTTCATATATAGTTAGAAACTTACATAAAGGAAATGACTTTATTCGAAATCTTTAGAAATTATGAAATACTTGGAGATTTTGAAATCAGAATTCATAAGTTTTTTCAAATCTTATATACATATGTATATGCCGCTAAATTTTGTGACCGCTATAACTCTCGGATAGGTCCATATATCATTCTGAAAATTGACAGATATGTTAGATGTAATCCATCATGGATTTGATACTATTTTATTGTCTATATCTGTTTTAATAAAATTGAGTCCTTCCTAAATTAAAAAGAATATAAAGAAGAATTCATACAAATTGCCAAAACTCTAAACTTTTGGATACTAAATCATGCCATTATTTTCAAAAGATGTATTTCATACATAAGTAGTATTTTTATATGTATCTTTTTTATTGTTCATATCATAACAGACGTTAGTCCGATTTTCAATTTTAAATTTTTAAATTATTTGTATTTAGTTCTTCTGAATTAATATTTTTTAATTAAATGTAATTAGTATTTCATTCTATTTTTTAATCTTTAAGAAAATAGTTTTTTAAACAGTTTAAAATTTTCTTTTTAGATTAATGAGACAGACAAAAAATTTGCAGTGTAATATTGAAAGAGTTTTTAATTGCTAATAATTTGAGACCTTATTCATTACAATTTATGTATTGTGTATTTCTTTTATTATTTTTAAAAATATAGGTTTTAAAGGCTATTATGGATTAAGTTATTTAATATATATATATATATATTATATTACTTGTATATAGCAGCAAATGTTTAAGTTTGAGACAGCTAAATGCCAATGATTACACAGGTATTTTTTGTATTGTATTATCTCTTTATTATCTTACTTTATATATAATTATACTCTTATCACTGCTCTGTATATGAACGAAATAAGATAATCAGTCCTCCTTATCTGCAATACAATGGTCTAAACCTTACTTTCAATTGAATTTATGATAGTGTGGACTACAAAATTCATCTTTTTTCCGTAATTTCTTAGCTTCTTCTCCTTTTTTAAATTTCTTTATTAACTTCTACCACTCTTTATTTTCGTCTTTTTAGTATTTCTCCATAAGCTCCTCTCTTTTCTTAGTGCTCTTTTATTCCATTTGTCTTCTTCGCTTTGATCTGTTTTAGCATTTTCTATCGATGGCTCTGGAATCTTTTTCTTCACTCTTTGTCCCTTTTCGTTATATAGTATCTTCCACACCTATCTTGTTGTTATTTTTGTGTCTGAAGCACCGAAAAAAAGAACATTTTTATAAGTGTATAAAAATGTTCTTTCTTACTTGTCATTATTACTTTTATTTTATTTTTGAAAGTAAAATAATTTATATTAATTACAGCATATTATTTGTTATTAATACAACATTTAAAAAATTGGTTAGTATTAGTCGTGCACTTCTAAATTTATTTTGTTTAATAAACATTTACAAAATCATTAGTTTCGTATATGAAATTATAGTCACATATTAATATTAAATGTCTTCCAGTTTATTAATAATTTTTTTAATTTAGGAATTAAACGTAAGAATTACAAAATGATTAATTATGACTGAATAAAAACTATCATGTACTTGGGCTAGAATAGGTATATTGTATAAAATTTACTGTATACATATACTAATAAATAAATAAATAATATAATTTATAACTTTTAATGTACCATTATTTGTTAATTTAAAGAAATAATATATTATCTGTTATATATAGGATGAATCATATAAAAAAGAAAAATTCATCTACATTTTATTAACTAAAAATTATTAAAAAAATGTTGAAAAATGAAAATAATTGAATAAATAGCATAATAGAATAGTGTAGTATATAAAGTGAAAAAAAAAAAAAATACACCTAGCAGAGCATGGTTTCGATCCACGGACCTCTGGGTTATGGGCCCAGCACGCTTCCACTGCGCCACTCTGCTTCTTGCGTCACCTCTGGTAAAATATGGAAGCGGAAAAAAAAGTATCCTGGAATTTTCGATCAATATGTGGCGATTTGTTGCGACTTCATTTTTTGATGGGAATAACTTGATAATATATTAGCATTGTTTTTTAACTTTTTTTTATTTATTATCATTATTTAATTTATTTGTTATATAACATTTGCACTTTAAACTCATCCTTAACACGTTGATAAAACAATTATTAAAAGAAACTAACATTAAAAAAGATTAAATGCATAGAAAACAATAGTCATACAGCTAATTTACAAATAAAATAGATTATTGATTATAGTCGGTCATGTAGTGTTCTGTAGGTAAGGTAGGGACTCTGTAGTAGTCGACATTTCGAACTCCTTCGCATTACTCAAATATATTCTATTTTCATAAGAAATTAGTAGCTTTTTTTTATTAAGTTATTACAAATTATATAAACATATAAAATAGTTATATATTAAGCAATAATTATAAACTAATTTTTAATTTATTTTTTCTTCATTTAATTTTTTTGTAGCTTCAAAAACCACGAGGAGTTCAAAAATTAACCAAGACTTTCCAATTTAATTTTAGATAAGGGATGCCCATCTAATACTTTATTATAGAATGTTTTATACAATGTATTCCACACAATTTGTAATGAAATTATGTTTTTTGCTTTGGTATGTCGAAGCTTAATCGAAATCGCCAATAACTCGAACCACTCGTAAATCAATCGCAACTTTTTCTCCCTTTTTTTATTAACTAATACATCAATTACAGCGTATACGATCGTCTTTTCGCGTCCTCTCAAGATTCTCCAGGTCTATTATACTCATTTTTCATGACTTTTCCATCGACTAGTTTCTTGCTACTCATGTGATTGCGTTGCCGGCTGTATTGCAAACTTCAAATCCTCACATCTCAGGTCGACTTTATATGGCGCGCGTCGAGGATTCGATTGCGAGCTGTGCGCGACATATGCGAGGCACACGCGATGACCAATATGGTTATTACAACCTCGCGAAAGTTTTATAACGTCTTCAGCAATATCGGCATGCATTTATGCGATTGCTTGTCTCGTTCGCCTGCCATGTACGTAAGCCTTGCACGCACGCTTTACATTTATAATCGGTGAAAAAATATTGCCGCTCGCGTGTGTTTTATACCTAGTTGTTGGTTGTACGTAACCGATATGGCAGTCTGTGCTTGCTGACATTTTTTTTTCTTTTAATGTTTTAGTAATTGGATTGGAAACACGGTGGTAATTGATTTTATTTCAATTGATTGGAAATTGTACGTAATGTATTAATTTAGAAAACAAATTTACATATTATTTTTTCCATTGAAAATAAGATACACATGCATTTAAAATATTATAATTTCCATAGAATACGTAAATACTTTACTGTTTTTATAAAGATGATTTCGACGCTGTCAATGAAATAAAGGTTTGTTATTTTCTCATTTGTATTGTATATAATATTTTTACAGTTTTATAGAAGAATCAGACAGTTCTTTTGTCGACTTTGAGGAACAACTAATACCAAAATACTGCAGATGAATATCAGTGGACCCTTACCGAGCTGGTATAAAGAAAAAAGTCCGATGATTCAACACTTGGGCTTTGGTTTTCGTTAAGGATTACAGATCTCAAATGTTTCCTCTCGAGGGACCGCTAAAAAGTTACGCACCGTCCTTTTTTTGTCATGCATACATTGTTTAAATGGCGGATCAAGTTAAGAATGCCAAATGAGCCGAAAAAAGGCAGACACGTGTCGCACTTCGCAGAAAGACCTTGGCGGTCTTTTTTCATCTATTGTTCTCATATCCTCTCCTATGAGTGTCGCCATTTATAATACTTTTTATAAAAATAATAAAATCTATTTAAAACGCTAAAACTGCCCCGTTGAATAAATACCTAAATAAAATTGTTAATGATAATTTTTTCCGAATCGTAAATAATTGAGAAAAAGGATTACTTGTGGAAAGCTTATGTATATATCTAAATAGATAAACAAACTCTATAAACATTAATCAAATAGATACTTCGAAGTGTTCTACATTTAAAATTAATCATATATCCAATGTATGGAATGGCGAAATAAAAACTTCTTTAAAGCCCTCGACATTGTATCCAGTTGTTTTTCTCGAGAGAGAAGAAAAAAAGGAAGTTTCTCCGACTTGCAGCTCCGTAATATGCATTTCCGCTCACGACCGAGACGTCAAATCTTATGTGCGCGTGATTATTAGCAGCCATTGACCAATTGGATAAAGTGTCGACGGTGCGAGGATTTGACGAGACGCTGTCTAGACGTGAAATCTTTGATACACGTCGGGGGATTTGCGAAGTGGATCCTTCGTTACGTTCGGATCTCGAGTCCATGATGATGGCTTGGTCTTTGCATATACTTTTGACAGCTCCAACCAGTCGTAAGTGAGACTTCGAGTGTCCGGCCTTATCGACTCGCCAATTTTGCAATTTATTCTCATTTGTTTATTGCACAGTGCGATGCCGCGACAAGTTTTAAATCGTTCCGACAGCTTCTTAATTTTCATCTACGATTGATGTGAAGGAAAAATTCATATTTTTTAAACATTATAAAAAAACTATGCCGTTTCATTGGTATTTAATTTTCGGAAATTTAATCATTTCCTCCAGTATATAAGTAATATATAATTTATAAATAAATTAAGCCTTAGCTTGAAAAATTAAATTTTTAATAATAACATAAGAATTAATGAATAAGGTCTTCAATTACAGGTATAAAACAAAATTTATGTTTAATTTTTTATGTATTTAATTTTAATTTATCTAGTAGATATTTTAGCATTAAACTTTCTATTCTAATCAGTCACAACATATAAAAATAAAATTAGATTCTTTGAGTTCTGAATATATTGAGGATTACAGGTCGTAAATAAAATGATACTTTGAAAGATGCATATTTATTTAACTTATATATATGAAAGATACATTTTACACCTTTTGAGCCAAGTGAAACATTTTAATCATTCACTTTCTTTTTTTCACATTTATTTTAACCGATGGTAAAAACACACAATACAGTTTATAACATTTTACTTTTGATATCAGCTTACATTCTTCTTGTCTTGATTGATAAAGCACGAAAAAGGCTGTACATAATATCCGGATTGGATTTGCTTAAGCTTTCGTAATTTTCTTTGTCGATTAGCATATCTGCATTCGATGCTATAAATTTAACAGCTGACTTTCTCAATGCATAGGCATTATGAGCGTCGGCAAATCGAACATATTCAATAACATTCTCGATGTTTACATTTTGACAAAGATACTCTTCGCACAGATTTTTCTGTCCTTTGAGTAGATACGTATCTGCTGCGAGGTAAAGTTGTATGGCATTTCCTTGCATGTTATTGACTTTGCCAGTATACAGAAATCTAAGCATTTCTTTAAATACATCATAACGGACGTCTGTAATCTCTACTTTCTCTTCCTTTTCAACTGTATCGTGCTCGAACATCGCTTTAAAAATCGCACTTTTATATGCCAATATACACTTATGGGCTTTTATAAACTTATATTCTATCGCAAATGTCACATCACTATACTTTTGGTCATCGATAAGTTCTTCAATGTCAAGTTTCTGAGGCATAAATGAAAAATTAATATCGATAGGGTTATATGTAGGTTCTACGATTTCGCACAAAATCGTAACTGTGTCATTTATGATACTTTCAGCTGTACTAGCCCATTGAAGCGCCAAATTAGAATTTGATGCTTCGAAAGTGTGTATTGGATCTTTTTGACCATTGAAACCTATTATACTCATTTTTATATCTAATTTTCCATTCATTTCTTCGTTGGTTAAATTCCTTATATCAACTCGTATGTGCTGTCTGCCAATGTATAAATACATCTCCCATTTAATAACATTATTTCCGGCGATCGTTGCAAATACAGGTGAAGCTATTTCTTCAAAATTCTCTTGAGTTCCCTGATGGGATTTCAGCCATTTTCGGCAATAAGTGCTGCATTCGACCTTCCACTTGAAGATTGACGTCGAACTAACTTCTGTAATATTATTCATTTTCAGCTAGCTTATTTTATATCTCATTAGGCATTATCACCGTCTTATAACTCCCTGAATTTCACTCGATTTCTTCTTTGGTTACGTTGTATTCTTCACTTGTCAGATAACCGACTTTCAGCTATGTTCCGATGAGCTGTAGACCGCACGAATCCCTATGTTCAAGTCCCTCTTCGTTTAAGCTTTCAATATATCTGTACTGTTGCCACGAAGCGAAGGGCTCTGACCATCCGTTCGTCATATCGTTATCGCGCTGACCCGCCATTCCGTGATAATGCTATGTACCTATTGTAATTCTAATTAAAGGGAATTTAAAACTTTTAGTATAATTTACACGAACACACACAATATGTTCCTATAACAATAATTAAAAAATTTTCGATCAAACGTCGTCAATGAGTAAGCAGAAATAATAAAATTGAATAAGCAAATGATATAAAACAAAACACGTATAATGTGTATTACAAAAGAAAAACAACAAATTGAATATTTTTCACGTGAATTGTTCACAGACACACGAATAATAAAGTTCTGCCTTTATAACGACTTGATTATTTCATTCCACAAGTCAAAGCGAATCTCATTCGGCGTGTCATCGCAAAAGACTTATACGTTAAAGCGCGCGCATAATCTGCCCACGGAATGACAACTTGGATTCGTCCCTCCCGTATATCTCCTTCTCTTCCTTCCTCGACGAGAGAAAGAGAAGTGAATATTCGTCGTTATCTCGCTTGACGTTTGTCAAAAATCACTTAAACGGGATCTTCCGCCTTGGGCGACTGCAGCAGCAGCAGTAGATTTAATCGAATCAAGAGCCGCTGCTGCTGCTGCTGCTGCTGCTGCAGTCGCAGAGTATTGCTCATCGCGCAAGGAACACTGATCGTTAATGCACATCAGAGGAGGGATTTCTTATACGAGTGTACCGTTGTAACGAGGATAGAATTGATAGAATGTCGCCGGGGCTAATAAAGTCAGCGGATAAGAATTGGTAATCTCGCATATGGACTAGTCGGTCGCGGTCATTACGAGAGAATCGTCCCCGCACTGTGGGAGTTCTGGATTCTTCAATTAAACGAAATGCATCCGATCTCTTCGGGCTTACATTTTAATATATAATGAGATTTGAATAATACGTCTTATTGCATCAATATGTATGTATGGTAATTTTTTTATTACACCGCGCATTTCGTATTACGCGCACTAATCGAATTCTTCAGCCGGAGTATATAACAAAACATCAAAGACTCGGATAGACTCGTTTTGCGTTGTAATGGCGTCGAATCGAGCATAAACAATATCTCGCAGGAATAATTTAAGCGACTAATAACAAATGGCCGCGCGCTTGTTTATCAATACTGCACACCTTCGATTTGCATTCAAATGAGCATAAGCAAAAAGGGAGCTCCTACACGAGTATATTTCGGCAACGATATACATAAGATATGTACGCAGCGGGCACGTATATCGATTACCCATCGATGCCCAAGAGATCCTTATCAAACTCCCATTTCTCACTCGGGGCTTATATAAGTCCAATTGGCGAAAATATTAATTATTCACAAAAAATCGAGTCCGGATCCCTATACCTTCCAACGTGCATCGCTCCGAAAGGCAAAAGAGCGAAAGGGTGGGGAACGAGAAAAATCGCCGGGCGAAAGATACAACGTGCTCGTTATTATCGAGATAAATCACGCGTCGCACGTGTGTGTGTGTGTGTGCAATTATCATGCGCGACCGGGTAATTTGCCAAAGATTAACACTTTTTCTCCTCTCCTCCTCTCTCCTCTCTCTGGTTTTGCGAAGCGCAGCTCGCATAAATCAGCATGCTAAGGTAAGGAGAGAGTGAGAGAGAGAGAGAGGGGGGGGGGGAGGTATATACGTCGAGAGGTATTACCGCAGACGCAGGGACGATCTCAATTAAACGGGTTTATCCGTAGGAGTCGACGGGGGGTCCGAATGCGCGCCCGAGATATCTACTCTGCAACGGGATTCGAATGAGCTGGAAGAGCGTGAGAAGGGCGAGAAAAGCGTCACGTGCGCGCGCGTCTCCTTGCGGCCACACCTGAGGTTACACGCTTCGCTGACTTGGCAAGGGGTTGCGGGATGTGCGTCGTCACGGGCTGTTGCATGCCGTCTTGACGACTGGCTTTGTGACGACTTGATGGGTCGTGCACGGTATATATGTATAGTCGACCGACTACGGAACGACCACTCAGATTCTTCATCTTCTTCTTGTTCTTTGAGGATTGTGCTTTTATCCGGGAGAAGAGTTTGCACGCTTGTATAATATGCCTTGTGTCTTCGAGTTTTTTTTTAATTGCGAGCCGCACGCGAAATAGGGACGTTTTATAAACGTTAGAGAAACAAATCATATGCTTTCGAAGAAATTATTAAAAAGTCACGATTTTCATCTTTTAAAAGTAGAATAACGTTCTAAGCGTGAAAAGTCGTAATGACAAAAGCTCTCGAAAATTTAAATAAATATCTAATTTATATAATTCATGAAAAAATTGACAGACATGATCCAAACACATCTGCGCGTCGCAGTCTGTAGCTCGAACATTTTTTTACCGACACTATGTTTATAGAAAGTATTTCGTCCTTTCGTCCTGCGCGCCTTAATCTCCAGTTGATTAATCATCAGCGGCGAGAAATTTAAAATTAAAATATTTTGACTAGTGTAGCGACGAAAAAAAACGAATGATAATTTTCTTTTATATATCAACACTTGGGCAAAGACAGAAAGAGAGAAGAAAGTGCATTACGAAAGCTTTTTTATATACGTATACATAAGTCCTTTTCGATCCTCAGCAGCCACTCCATAGCATTCATCAATTCGACTCTCGCGCGCGTTCGTTTGTTGCTTTTTAATCAATCTTCCAACTTCACACCGGTTCCTACACACACATACTGTAGACACACGCATCCTCGTGACTTTGCTTTCGGCAGAGATTGCAAAAAAATGCATTTGAATTGACGAGCAAAAACGCCGAGCGCTGCGAAAACGTATTATACATATACATATATATATATGCACAGTGCAGGCGCGCGCGGACTTTGACTCGGGCCGCTTGTGCCGAGGCGCGCGGCTGCGTTTTTGCCTTGGCGCTCGCGTCCTTTATCCTTAGGTCGTTAGCGACTTCTAATCCGGTCGCTCTGCTCGGCACCTTTACGAGGTGTGGATTGTAAATGAAGCTTAATGACGATACCGCAGGCGAGAGCGCCATTTTTCACGGAATCCCTGCCTAGTGGCCGCGTGCGCCGCGCATCGGCCGATTACTCTGCGCGCGGCGAGAAATACGGCGGAGGTGTGTGTGTGCGTGCAGTGTGAGAGAGATAGAGGGAGAGAGTGAGGGACGAGCCAAGCGAGGAGCCTCGATGTGTAAAAAATGATTTATAAGAGCCTGGATCTTCTCGAATTTGAATATACACTCGCCGGCTTATTAACTGCAATAGCCACGAGTGGAATTTTTTTGTGTGCGCGAGAGAGGCGTGGAGTTGTAATATTTTTTCTCGGCACTGAAATTACCGTGATTGAGAACAATGCCGACGATGCGTGGACTTTCTAAAATGCTTGTATATTGTAGAGGATTTCTTTTGGGCTTCAGAACGAGGCGAGCATGAGATAGAATAGGTAAGAAAAATGTATATATATATAGCTTTGATTGCGCAGATGTTGCCACGATCGCTTCTCACATTTATATGTGTTCTCGATTTCTATGAAGGAATTATTGATATTACCAAACGCTGATTAGTAACAGTATTACATGTATACTCTGTCATTCAAAATGTTTGCAACATATTTTATAAAACGAACTCAAACATTTTTGCTTCGTTTTTTTATACAAGCTTCGAAGCATGCATAGACATTGTAGATAGAAACTGTACAGTTTAGTTAATGTGTTAGCATTTTCAGACACATAATTGTTTCAAAATTTCATGACTTTGCTATATTCAGTATAGTAAATTGATATTGCTTTTTAGCATAAAAGTTTTTTACAGTGTAGTATTAAATCAACACGGAACCGAATAATTTTAGCCAAAATTATCTGGTGCAAAGTGGTAATTTAATGTTTGTAACGTATAATATGAATAATGCAATAACATTATTTCAGGTTTTAAGACTTTTTAAAAACAGCTTTTCGTGATTGTTTATGCGAGTGGGTTGAAACAATTTGTCAAGATGTTAGTGGGTTAATGTTGAGCATGTACTTATACAGGCTTAAATGAAGCACCGCGTACATATTTTTTAATATGTTTCGGCCAAACGCTCTCGTTATTGCCACTTTCTCGACTTATATAAGCCCAACGTTAAAAAAATGCGTATTCCATAATTTAATAATCTGCAATGATCTACTAATAATTTTAAAAATTTAATAATTTTCATTGGATTTCATTTTATTCTTAACGAGAAAAAAAAGGTTTTCAATAATTTGTCTCTCGTACAAGATCTCGTCGAAAACGAACTTTACAAATAGAAAAAGAAGAGGCCAGCGTACGTTAAAGTTCGCAGCGTGTCGCACGAGACAAAATAAAAAGCCAAGAGAGCTACATATCCGGCGAAATATGTAACGTGTCGTCGGCAAGATCTCCGACACTTTGGGGACCGATCGGCGCATATGTAATACCTAATGAGCGAACGATGCAAATTCAGAACGCTTTCGTGTATAATTCATCTCGTCAGCTTCGACGAAAAAAAAGAAACCGCTCATATCTCTCTCCCCATACACGAGGGGAAGCGCGATGAGCACGTGTTCTATACGTTACACTTGTCACAAAAAAATGACGAGAGAGAGAGAGAGAGAAACAAACAGACACACTCATACACGGGCGAGAGGCTCAATTGGGGTTGAAATTATTTGAATATATACGCGGCTCTCCATTCATCATGCTTGAAATCGCTGTTTATAAATATATATATATATTCAACGCCAGGGGAGACGGTACGAGTATTTTAGTTCTGGAGCGCGCGCATTCGGCGATCTTGAAAGTATATGTAGGCGATTTTTGTGTATAGCTGATACACGTGCAGTGCAATTTGTCCGATTGCTTCTCGACGCGGCGTTGCAATTTGTCTTGTTTTGTGCATTTCGTAACCTGGGTGATGTTTCAGAATGGCCGTGCGTTATTATTCGATAGTTTGCGAAATGAGCGGGTATATAATCTTAACTTACGGTGATAAATTTGGGCTCCTATACGTTTCTTATTTCGCCTTATTTACAGCGAGGCAAATTGTGTACTCGCTATTTCTATGCAGCTGATATGCACTTTTGAACATCTTTGAATGATGATTTATTGTACTATTCTAATCGTAATTTATATAATATTCCTATCTTACAATCTTGGAAATTTTGGTAGTATTAGTGTTTGAACTCAAAACGCTTTCAATCGTTAAACTATACATCTCATACATTACCCTACTTATATACTTGGTACTTATTCATTTGAATTTCAACAAAATTTCTCAACAGCAAAGAAGATTACAATCTTCTACATTACAAACAGCAGATAAGAAAATCTCCCAAATCTCTTATCCGCAACGTACGTTTTCTCCCGATACGCACCGCACTCTCATTACAGCCTCTAAAATATCACATAATTATGCGCACTATATATATGTATAGCTTCGAGCTGAGCGCACGCGCGTACACATAGTTTTTTTTTCTCCACGGGTAATCGTTCTTTTTCTGCAGCGTTGCAGCACTCGAAGCCGCGACGAAAAAAAAACAGACTCGTCGCGACAATTTCACGCGAAGAAGTGACTCGCGCGTCACGGGGGTTCCGAGCATTTCCAAGACCAGTTTTCCAAATCGCTTTGTTATGAACTGCTGCTATATAACGCATGCGTGTTATGTATACAAGGATAGGCGAGACACTGGTTTGGCACTGAGCTGTGCATGGGGTCGATCTCACCCCAGTTTCTGCCTAGCGTCTATATGAAAATAGGTGAGAATAATGATCTTGAACGCTTGTATTCAGGCTTTAGCTACTACCTTATTCGAAAGATTTATCGCTGTATTATAATCGTGAATGTTTTATTGGGTCAAGATATATTTTTAACTTCATGAGAGATATCTATTTTGAAATAATACGTCTTTACACAAAATCAATGTCCCTTATTGTTTCAAAATCACCGAGCGCTATATTCGACTTAACTGCCAGCTAAACTCAATCGCCGCAAAAAGCTATGTATAGAACCACTTCCCGAGGGGCATAATCCAATAGACCCATTTTCGTCGGAACCATCAAAACTCAACCGATAATCGCTCATCGTACAAAATCGACGCGTCGACTGCAACAGCTCCACTCCGGTCTCCCAACTCCACTTCCCTCGAGTACACAAGAAAAGATCTCCCGCTCTCAGTTGGATACACAGAGGAAAAAAAGAAGAAGAAAAAAAAACGGGTTCCCCGCGTCGTCGGCCGCATCACGCGCACGATTCCGCTCGAGAAGAGGAAGCTGACAGCGCTTCACTTTGTCTCGTGTGCGCTGCGGCGGATCTCTCTGTATACACACACAACTTTGAGCAGGTGGTCAGCGAGCATATATATCCCCCGTAATGCAGACGCTCCCTCTCTCTCTCTCTCTCTCTCTCTCTCTCTAGCTCTCGTTCGCAAATGCGAATTCGCGTGGACACATATGCGTGCGTGAGCGAATGCTAAAGGGGTACCTTCGCGTGATCTGTTGTGGTTTTTTTTTGTCTGATATCTTACGGATGATTCTTTGCTTGTCATTTTTTTTTGTTGGAGAGATGGGGTCTTGGAGGGATGAGGGTTTGGTATGCGAGTCTACGAATATGAGAAATCGTTTCGTATACGGGCTGACAGGCTGTGGATCTTTGAAATCGGTTGAATTTATTAAATTCGTAGGGCTTATTGCGCGCATATTGTTCTGTTTTATTTTGCAAGACATGTGTCGGATTGTCAACTGAAATTCTCATTCTTAAGTCGTGATCACTGCTGAAGGATTATTTGCTCTTGTTAAAGTTCGTCGCGAGCTTCGAATGATGTTCCGCGACTTAATTATTGAAAAGCCGATCTACGAATGCGAGCATCTCTATACTATAAAGAAATATTATTCTCTCATAACTCTCGACGAAACAAGATCAAAGAATCGTATCCATCACAAAGAACCTCTTTACTTGGTATAAAGAGCACATTATCAAGTGGAAACTTACCAGCTCTCAAATACTCCCACCATCCATTAGAACATCTCTCGAGCGTTATACCTTACGTAAAAGAAGACTGACCGAAAAAAACATCAGTGTAATTAGGTGAGAGCATTTAGTACCTATAGCCCCGAGTCCAAAAAAAATACATTTCAACGCGGTACGATCGAGTACATCTCGCTGCACAAAAACCTCCAAAATTCTCGTTAACCGCGGCGCATCTTTCTTGGAAAGCCGATCCTCTACTCGTTGTTTATAGAGCAAACGGCCCTCGTTCACAATTTTTTCCCCACTTCGAGTTATACACACACACATACAGAGAGAGAGAGAGAGAGACTGTATACGGTCCCACCTGCAGGTTCGATGGCGCACGGGAGAAAGTTGCGTCGGCGCGTTGCTCGATCGGTCCGTTCCATTTGTATATCCCACCTCCATAATAGCTCGCACAAATGAAGTTTCGTTAAGAAAAAAAAGGAAGGAGGGCGAGGCGCGCGCGTGAAAACATTGGTCATCTCTTCCCCCCCTCACACTTATCACGAATATGACGGTAGACGGGAGCGGTGGCGATGGTCCGCTTATTTTTTTCTTTTTCCGTAAAGGAAGCCGAAATTCGTAAAGTGCATCCTTCGGACGGGCTTCCATTTCACGCTATAATATCGCTGCGTGTACCTAAGTTACGCGTGGCTGTGGCGGCAGAGGCGGCGGCGACGACGGGGCGCGAGATAAAACGTTCCGAGGCGCGGGTTAACGAGCTTTCCATTGTTTATTTTCTCATTTGGAGCCGCGAGAGATGAACTTTTCAATCTGTACATCTCTCGTGCGTGTATATACGTGTATATTAAAGCGCGCTCCTTTTTTCAGTTGAGGTGCGTATATATATGCGTGTGCGTGTGTGAGTGTAAGCGCTTTTTGTTCCCTTCCCTTGTGCGGGGCTTTACTGCGAGGCAATTTTATTAATAAATGAATTAGCACATCGTCATGTTTGCACTTTGAGGAGTAATAATTGGTTATTTGCTTATGGAAGACTTTAGTATTGCGGTCTACAAAAGTTTGCCTGCGAATCAATCAATTTTTTTGGCCCCCTCGCGAGCTCTTGAATACCTTTAATTTTAGTCTCGTCGAAATTTCAAATTCGATTTTAAATTACTGCACTTACAAAGCTTGGACGAGAGAATTTCAAATTAAAATTACGATCGCGATTCACAAAGTTGCACGGAATTGTTTAATTGTGTGATAAATTAAGTAATCAGTTTGTAAGGTATAAAAGTAAGTCAGCCTTTAATAAAGATTCGAATCTTATATTTGACGCCAGTGAACCAATATCGATCAAATTTATTAAAGTGCTATAAAGACTCTTTGTGACAACGGGTAAAATTCTTTCTTTTTTTGAAATTTCGACTTCTGCACGCTTTTCCCAGATCGCCTAATTTGATTAATCTATGCAGTTGCAGAAATACCGCAGAAGCTTGCAACTCTATATCGAGCAATCAGCATAAAAGGCCTGAGTCGACGCGCGCCCGACTAAACTCGATTCTCAATTGAATGCATCTCCGCGCTTAGACACGAAAAAACGAAAGGCCAAAAGCAGCAGCTACAAAGCGCGTGCACGCCTCTTTTATCTCCTCTCCACTGCATTCGAGTCGTATATATAAGGAAAGCCACTGCGATACAGCGTCAATTTTCTCGTCCTGCGCCCGAGAGCTTATCCTGCAAATGGAAGTAGTTCTCGCTCGGCCGCACGCGATTACTCGAATTGGCATCGACTCGTTTGGCGACGATGACTAATTGAGCCGTGACCTTAAATGGCGCTGCACGGTGAGATGATCTAAAGCGCGTGCCGCGACGAACGTAAATCAATCCGCGCCTCTGTGCGTAGTCGCGGCGAACGAGTAGCGCGACTGTCGTATGACAGGTTGCTGACAGTAATAGCGACGCGTCCACCAAGAGTGCGATAATGCGAAAATCCCTGATGTTATACGCGGGATGCCGTGTGCCGCGGCGCAAGTAAAAGAGTTGCCGGGAGTGCGTTGACACCTTTTTATACCGCCACGGACTTGGCGGATGCTGTGGGAAGTTATTTGATAATGACTTGTACGATGTGTGAGCTTACGCCGACTCTTTACGCCTGTAGAATAGATCTTTTTTTTAGCAATCATTTTATTGAAGAGACATTTTTTTGATTTCGCTGTCTTTTAAATTATTTATTTAAGCATTATGCAAGAAATATTTTATAGGTTTCAAATTCTAGATATAATAAACATAAATTTTATCAGTTAAACCAGAATATTCACGAGACGCTTGGTAAATTAATAGTTCAACCGTTCGATTGCGCAAATATAATTAATCCCCAACATCTTTGACGATTTCTAATGCAAATCCATATTCAAACGATCCCATTACCATCGCCCCTATGTTATATCTTGTTTCAGGGTGAGTATAAGCCCTAGACATCAACCTGTCGCTCGTCAAGGGATACACACGCGGCATTTATCAAATCCGGTCATCTGGTCTTTCTAACTGTTCCACCGTATAAACAAAGAAAAAAGGACAAGGCAAAAGAAGAAGAAGAAGAAGAAGAAAAAGAAGAGGAAGAGCCGCTTTTATCGAGATCCGCTTCTGCCCCAAAAATTCCTTCGACGGCGAGATTCGGCGAGTTTTTCTGCAGTCCGAACGATTAGCCGCGGAGATACCGAGAGACGAGAGAGAAATAAAAGAGCCAACCGAAACAAACAAATATAAGAGCGAGGGGCCTTACCTATCCTACACGCGGCTCTCCACTGTTCCATATACCTATATATTCACTCTCTCTTTCTCGTGAAGTGTGTGTATATGTATATTGTGGTCTGGTTTCCGTTCGAGCGGAATCGTGAAATCCTCGAAATCGGGGCAGGTGTACTCTCGGGAATTACTCGGTTGTGACAAATACGCTGGAGGGGGGGGGGAGGGAGGAGGACGACTCCTTGGCCTGCAAACTAACCTCGATGTCGGGGGAACATATTCGAAAGGCGCAAAACTCGCTGTTCGAGTTTCGGTCGGTTGACGTTTTTTTTCTTTTTTTTTATTTGCTCCCTTTGCCACTTCAATTGCTTTTTATTCCGTCTGTTGTGATTATAGGTATGGGAAGATTCATTTCTTTGTCTGGAGTTTTGGTCCGGATTCTAAAGACTCAATTTGAACATATCCATATTTAAAAAAAATATATAAATTTAAGTAACAATATTTTCAAATCAAGCAATCAAAGTACCAACAAAGAACGTCCGTTTAGAAAAACTTCAAGACAATCGCAACATCGCTCAAAGAGGCACTCACGCACCGCAGCAGCAGCAGCAGCAGCAGCTGACTTTCAATTAATTTTTGTTTACCCTACTAATTGCGCGGGAGCGTAAGTAAAGCTAACGGTCGACGCGCGCTCCACACTGCTATGCATGCGTTAAATATTTTCGCGTGCGCGCAGAATCTTTAATAGAGATTAATGTTAGCGAGACGGAGAGCGCGGTAAGAAGAATTACTCGTGTATATATATATATATAAGTACACGTGGCATTCGAGCTCGGCTCAAAGATAATTGCCCAGCGATTCGTCTTAATTGGAATGCCTCGTGGGGGTAGCGTCGTCGTCTTCTTTCGGCCGCTGCGCCGTAGCCGGGGAAAATTGGATCGCGCGAGAGTCTTGGGTATGTGTCCGATGATGTATCGCGCACGGATCATCAGGAAGTTGTGTTTGTAGTCGCGAGTTATATATAAAGTAGAAAAATGAGGGTGAAGAAGCCAGTGTGCGGGATATATATTTCTATTAATCTTCCGAAAATCGAATAAGATATACGGTGTCGAAATGCTGCTGATGTGCGACTCTCTTTATCGGATCTTCTCTCCTGTTTTAAAACAATACGAATAAACAGAACTCAGTAAAAATTGATAAATCATATTTGTTCGTTTCACCGAGCTAGATAATTACATAAAATATATCGCCGCGCTTTAGAAATATACAATTTACAAAAGTTATCATTGTCAAGCATGACGAATTCTTGGTAAACTTTTTAAAAAAAAAAGTTGAAGAAATACAAAATCGCTGCTACAAAGGTGACGAGCCGGTAATTGTGTATAAACGGTAACAGAGTATCATTGAATGGAGCGACAGTTTGCATTCAGTGGGAATTCAATTGCCGAATAAGTGGATGAGAAGTCGAAAAGCGTAGAAAAAGCCATAGCGCGAGCCATTCTTCCCTCCTCCTCCTACTCCGACAGCCTCCTACATGGCAAGCTGCATCTCCCGCCGGCATTCGGTCCGCGTGCGTTAAATAGGAAGGAGAGGAGACGCATAGAGAGAAGAGCGACTGCACGGGGCCAGAGCGCGTCGTATACTTAATAAACGACAATTTCACCAGGGACATATTGGCTTTCTATTGTGATGAAATTCAGACTTGAGTGCACTCGAATGTCGGACTGAGTTGGGAAGGCGTTACCTCGCACCCCGCGCTTTATATGTATAGCTTTTATACACAGCGGAAAGAAACCTGGACGAGTGAATCTCCTTTCAGAGGCGAGAGAACTGCCTCGATCCGTATAGCTACAGGCTGTATTATGCGACTTTTAGCTATTGGCTTTTCAAATTTTCCACGCGCCTTTTAAACCCATGCCAAGTGACTCTCAACTTATTGCCCTCGCTGCACCTTCCCCCAGCTCCAGACTTGTTATTCCAATTTATAAATGCACACATACAAAATTTATAAACTACATTAGACATTTGCCAATAATAAATTGTTTGAAATTTAGATTCATTGAACATTCACAAGGAATTTCAAATAGAAGTACGACATTATCTCAGTGAATCTAGCACAATTTTTAGGTGTTTTTAATATATAAGATATTTTAGATATTCTAAAACAGACACATATTAATTTGCAAACATAATAGTGTTTTAATAACCATGCATTAGTATAGGATTCATCGTACTTAACTTTATAAGTTGAAAATTGATTCTATCGTTCCTTTTTTCAATCCATAATAGATGAAAGGCTAAATTGATCATCATAAAATGCACATATA
>UELU01137649.1:0-31620 GCA_900490025.1 Megastigmus dorsalis | reverse complement strand
ATCTAAAATGTAAAGTACTGATGATGAATGAGCGAATGTAATAAACACGTTTGCACCTTCCCCTTTCAATTTGACAGATTGTAAGATTATTCATATGGTTAGGTACATGTAAGGCAGCTTGATAACAGTTATCATTTTTGACGTTAAAGTAAGAAATAAAACTTGAGAAGAGGGATTTTAATTTGCATTTTTAAGGAACGGAAAATATTTTCCTCCGACAAATTTTCGCCTAAAGGCAAATGTATATTTTAACAACATTCCAACATCATTGCTTTTTACATATAGGTATAACTTGAATACATCAACATTTTTTAGGAGAAATCAACCATTCTCGATATCGGACATCAACATTTGCATCTTTGAGAACCTCCGGTGACGGGCGCATCACTCGAAGCATATAAAAGTCACATAGCTCGCATCCAAACAACAAGTCCATGCAGTCTCGAATTTTCCAAGTTCATTGACAAGGCCTAACGCATAGTGAATCTTTACTGAATGAGAACGGCAACAGCTGCAGTGCGTTTTCGGCGTAAAGAGCGAAAAAAAAGGGCATTTTGTCGCCGCAGGTCCCGAGCAGCAGCTCTCGTTGGGAAGAATTAGAGTGGAGCGAGCGCGCGCGACACATACACACAGACCCGCACACACAGAGGGACCGATGACTGGGGAGGCTTTAGTTTACAATGGGCCATGGCATCTCAGGGGATGCCGCGCGATGAATTGACTGCCACGGCTCGCTCCATTATTAAGGACTAAGTAATTGTCCGAGTCGATATTCCGAAATTGGCCACTTCCATTCTGCGGCTTCCTCCAGGGGCGATGCTTTGCTTCGAAGCCTATTGGTGTTTTTATTGCCCGAGGCTTTTCTTCACACCCTATACATATATAAATGCGCGTCGCGCGCTCGGGACCTTTTACGCTACTACCAGACAATTTTCTGTATTCATTCTTAACTTCTTATACCTAAGAGATTTTTCTAGCCTTTCATGAATGAGCGCAGGGTCGCAGGCACGCTTGGGAAATCGAGGAAATTGTAGCTAAAGTGCAAGTCGATATATGCAGTATAAGTCGAGAGAGAGAGGGGGCGTTTTTCTTCTTCGACGATGCTTTTATGCTGATGCGGACCGATGCAGCCCAGTCGTGTGCAACGATGAGGCAAAAATTCTCGAGCTAATGTCGCTACAATTTGAAGCGAATGGTTCACTTAAACCTTGTTAATCGACTAGCTGGGTTTTTCTTTTTTCTCGGGAAAAATATCGTGTGTACGGGCATATATCATTTGGTGCACTTGAATGCGGCTTAATGCGAGTATGATACGTATTTTCTTTTACATTTATCTTTGTGCTTCACTGATCATTTGAATTTGATTATTGCTGTTCTATTTGGCGTAAATTAGTCGTTTAACATCAGATCTTTTTTTTTCATTCGAAGATGAGATGCTTTATAGCGTCGGTTTATATGGTTAAATGAATTTTTCAAATATAAAAGGGTAACTTTCTCTTTTAATAAGTGAAGATTAAACCTGTTCTTATTAAATGTGATAAATATGGAGTAATTATTTATCTTACAATTAGAGTAAAGAAAAATCTGTTTAGTAATTTTAAGTTAATTTAATCTTGTTATATTTTGTTTTATTAAATATACATTTGTAAAAATATTATCGTTAAACTATAAAGGAATACCGCAAAAAGTCTATACATTATGTTTATTTTTAAGTGGTAAAAAAAAAAATTTCAATGCTATCTAAACACTTATTATACTAATGTTCAGTCGGATGGAATGAAGTAAAATGATTACATCATTCCATTCCGAAAGATTAAGTATATATTGTAATCAGTGCAGAGAATTTCAAATATAAGAATACTTATATTTTTCGCTTCCTCACAGAGGAAACTTAATATCAGTGACAAAAATTTTTTTTCCAAAAATGCTTAACAAACATGAATATTTGATTATTCGTACTTTTTATCGCAGGACGGCTGATAAATAAATTTTAAGATTCTTTGATTTCCTTTTTTTTTTATTTTAGACAATTTTATTTTTGTTTTAGATTTTTAGTTATTTAAATTTTTGTTAAGGAAAGTTTAATGTTTAATGAACTTAGAATATACGTTTAAAAGAGCATTAAATTATTTATAAAGTATATAATAAATGTATATTGGAACAAAACATTATTTGCTTAATAATTCCATTAGTAAATGGTGTTTATTGAAAAAAGTCCACAAAACTATACTTTCTTTTCTTTTTTTAATTTAATGCGTACACGGAGAAAAAGGACAAATATTACTATGGACATAGCAATTTTGGCTATAAATTTCTATAAAAATTGCTATGTTCAATAGTAATTTTTGTTATAAACATAAGAAAAATCTCCATAAAATGAGTATATCACAGCTTTGGTACGCAACATAGTAATTTTTCGTATATTCATCATAAATATTGATACATCATTTTTCTCCGTGTATGTAAATAACTACTTTCTAAATTCTTGAAAAATTCTATATTGATGAATTAATCAACATAACATTTTAAGGAAATAAATATAGTTTAATTTTTTACTCAAGCTCCCGTCTTATGTACTGAAACGTTTATAATACATTCTTAAAAAGAAAAAAATCATTGAAGAGACTTTGTACAAAGCGTCTACTCAGAAATCTACTAGTAAAAGCAATGTAACTACGAGGATGCACGCTCGATCTCTTCAAGAAATACTTTTCCTCCTTCATTCACACTCTAACAATGTTCAGCGACACAACGTGCCGGTAAGGATGTCGCCTCCGAAAGAAGCCTCGTTCAAAGGAAGTAAAGTCTAGAGGGAAAGAGAGTGGGGATGGAGGAAAAAGAATGCAAGGTCCTCCGCCGACCGATTTCCCGACAATTTGTCGTTGAGAGTTATTTGAAGTGACTCCCGCGCTTTCCACGAGCTGCATCTGCACCAGCCGTGTCGAATGCTGCGGCTCACGGGTGGCATGTCGCACAGTTCCTTTCAGGAGGTCGCGAAAAAATCTCCTACTTCCTGTTGCCGATTCTCTGTGCGTCTCATTGATGCAGAGGCCGTACAGTGCGAGAGTATATGAATGGGGTCGACGTCTTTGCGCAGCACGAGGTCCGAGTGGACGTGGCTTGGAGTGTGACTCTGTCTAATGCCAATTCATTCACTATTTCTTTGGGATTTGACGCGCTCCACTGGCCCATTCGGCCGATCCTTACGAGGTTCGAGGGTCACACTTGACGGGAAGTACCGCACTTGTACTTCAAGGAAGTGCTCGACGAGCCTCTCTTTCCTGTTTTTTCTCTTGCGCGATTCTGCGCTGTGGTCGTGCACTCCAGTCGATTGCAGTGCACGGGACAGTGTTGTTTTTTTTCTTCTTTTCTGTTTTTTTTGCTCGAGCGGTGCTTTTGACCGTTGTCGATCATTGTTGTATGCGTGGATGCGGTGGACAAATTATTGGATGTACCCAGTTTACTGTGGTACTGGAGTGTTTGGACCACCTTGGCGTGTGAGAAAGTTTCAACGTTTTTCAAGGGCGCGACCGCAGTGACTGACTTTGAACGTGCATTACGAGTTAAACCTAACAGTAAATAGTGAAAATCTTTTATAATATAACTTAAAGTTTAATATGTTACAAGAGAATTAGAAAAAGTAAACAAAATATTTGCATTATCAGAATCTAAAAGATGAATGAAAATTTTACATTAAATGGTATATTGCCAAAATTCAAAATGGTATGGATTTTAAGTATTCAACACGAGCCGAGTAGTATAGTTTAAGTAATCACTGTAAGCTGAAGTACCACCTGAAGTGTAAAATATAATGCAAACTCACTTTGCAAATAAAAGTTTTTAAATAATTTACACTGTTATAAAAAACTTTAAATTTCATGCAAATTTTTAATATAAATGGAACGTAACCATTTTTAATGTACATTAACACAGCATAAATATAACTATATAGAATTTTCATCAAGCTTTAGCCATGGAACGTGAAGATACAGTTAAATTTTTAAAAATTCATTTAAACGCATCAAACTCGGTTATCGGCGACAACCTGGCACAAAGGTCAGTGAAGTGCCGCACAACTAAACTAATTATGGCATCGCGGTAGCAGCGCCAAAAAGCCTTTCCCACTCGAACGTGTACAGCCGCGTCCAAACATTTTGATTCCTGTTGAAAAGAGAAATTTCGCAGCGCCGACAAAGCTCGACCTCCCCCTTATTTTTCTCGTTTTTTTTTCGCGGCCCGTACTGAAAAACAAAGAAAAAGGGGGAGGGACGAAAAAAGGCAGCACGGAGCGAGTTTGCATCCCGTGGTAGCTCAACTCTTTCCCGGCGTCAAAAGCGAGCCGCCCGCGTCTCTCCCCTTTATTGCGTATATGGGGAAATCCACGAAACCTTTGATCTTTTTGATACTCGGTGGTCAACACATGAAAAAAAAATTAATTCATGTACCAAGCATATAGGCCTTTAGTTTTACTGAAAAACTGTCGAATCTGATAATATTATTACTTATTGAAGCGATACTCTGCAAATTTGTTTTGATTTTTATTCATAACTTTTAGAGGCATGTATGAATCGTTTTGAAATTGAAGTCAGATATACATTTTATAATGATTATTCAAGTTATCTATCTGAAATGAGTGTGCACTCACCGATTCATAATGATCAGCACTGAAAGTAGCGATACTCCATTTTGGGTAATTAAAAATTTTCGAAGTTTTTTGTTTATAATTTTTTGAGGCATTTAAAAATTTTATTTTTATTACTTTAAAACTTCTTGTAATCTATTATACTGCACCACAGTAATCTATTGTCACAAGCCTCATCTTCGTCGATCGATATATCGAACGTCATTGAGGTCTACGTGAGTGACAATTACGTTGATTTTCCATGAAATATTAAAAATCGTACGAAAATGCAGAAAATTAATATTTCATTATTGCCAAACCGTACTTATGTTGCAACTAAAGGAAGAAAAAAATATATTATATAAAGTGACTTGAAAAAAATTGTTTTGATTGAAAAAATATCTAGTTTTATCGTTTTATAAAAATAAATCGAATAATAAAATTCAGCGAGTAGTTGACTGATACAAGTTGACATTTTTGTAAATAGACATATATCGACCGGTCAAAAGCAGTAAATAAACAGTACTAAGATTATGCGACTTCCAAATCGGCTTAATCGCAGTCTTTCATTGGTCAAAGTTAGTTGATACATCTTTCACCTCGTGAGTTTAGAAAAACGAAAATACAAAAATGAGTAAGTACCCATTTGTTTGTTTTGTAATAAATATCACAAACACAGTCCGAAAACTGGAATTTGTTTGAGCAACTTAAATATATTGTATATTACTGTTTTTTTATATATATACAGTTTATTTCTGAAAAAATATTTTATTTGTTTCAAGCTTTAAATACTAAAATTCTTCATTCATATTCAATTTTTCCCCTCATTATATCTACTTGTATCATTTTTCTGAACTCTTACTTGATACTTTTTTTTTAATTAACTATATGTACAATAAAAAAACAAGCATATTATAACGATGCATTAAAGATCAATTGATTTTTTTTAGAGACAAAATCTATTTTTCAATTTTTTTGCTATAAAATTTTGAGGCATCACTAAAAACGAGTTACGCAAATGTATTATTGTCTAAGAATGTTACAGAAATTAGTTTTTGTTTTTGTGAAAAATCAAAGTGGATTTCCCCATATAACAAGATTTTTTTAAATTCAAGATGTTGAATTTTTTAAATTAAATCGCAAAAAGCATTTCCTGTTTTCAAAAAATAAGCTACAAGTTTTTAAACCACCATTTAAAGTAATTTTGGTGACGGCGTCTGAATGATAAGACTGTAAACTATTGAAAACACTGTATTTTTAGAATTTTTTTTCAGAACATTTACATAGAAAGTTGGAACGTCGAATATTGAGAAAAATAAATCAACCTTTGGGCATTTATGGATTAACGCATGGCAAAGAATTATCATATAATATAATAATATACATCTTCTCAACAGTCGCAGATTATGAAGCTTCAAAAATAAAAATGTACATCACTTTATCGTCCTGCGATATCGCGCACAGAGTACAGTCAATCGGCATTTTCGCGTCCCCCGAACGTAGTTCCAACTCACACACACATTGTGTTTGTATAGACGTGGGTGGCGATCGGTTCTAGCTTTACGACGCCCTCGAGACACACTCGTCTCTCGTCCTTTTTTTTTTCTTTTCTTGTCGATCTCTCGGACTGCTTTTCTTCCACCCTACAACCGATGTATACACGTTTTTTCGTCACTCTTTCTCTCGCTCTATCGCCATTACTCGAGTCCTCCTTGTATATACAAACTTGATGGATGCGCCTTTGCGTGGGCTGTACATATAAGTATATAAGGAGAACAAGTCCAAGTGTGAGTATGCCTGTAATAGAATGGCGCGTTCGCTCAATGTCGGCTTTTTTCCAAAGGCAGGAGAGGCTTTTTCGCGTTTCCTAAAATGGCAGCTTTGTGTCCTTATATGGACTTTGTTGGCGATTCCTCCCCTCATTGTTTGAGCGAAAACACACAGCGGCCTTTTATCGAGGGGGAAATACGCTTTTTCGGTAGAATGAAATATGTATGCCGGTGTCGAATAATGGATTGGTATTTCCGAAGGTCGATCGGGGGTAGCTTTGAAAAGTGATTCTGCAAGTGTAAAGATTAAGCGTTGCTCTAGGAAACGAGAATGTGTTCGCATGTATATGTTAAAGTAATATATTTTGAATCTATAATTAAAATTTGCAGTAACAAATTTATTCGAGATAAATGTACCTATTCTCAATTTAAGATAAACTCGAATAAAATCTATATTTAAATTTCCGTTATTTTTAGTGCACACATGCAGCCAGCGAAACAGTAAAGTCCGAGATTATATTGCTTTTTTTTTTTAAAAAAAAGGACGAGCGAGGCAATTTTCGAAAATTTTGGCGAGCCGCAGCGATTCGTTTTAAAGCCCCATCCGTGTGTAAACGTTTGTTTGCGAACATTTATTATCCCCGAAATAAGGTCAGACTCTTCGAAGGGGCAGTTTTATAAGCTTCCTCTCTCTCTCTCTCTCTCTCTCTCTCGCGCGCGCGCATACGCGCAACCGTCGGAGGAGTAAATTTGCCGCAGCTCGTCTGCATTTTTCTGCTAAGTATACACTGCCACGGCAGTAGAGGAAGAGAGAGAAGGTCGCCGGTGGCGTACACGTCCACATACACACACGTCCCCGAAATGTCGAATAAGTGGCCCGTGCAGTGCAGCGTCCAGGACGCTTTTGTTGAGCTATTACACAAAAGCCGATGCTGCTTGCCTTTACGTGTGTGCAGCACAATATATATATAACATGTATAAGGGGACGGAAAATTGCACGAGATGCAGAGAGAGAGCCGCTCGCGTCATGTGTAGCTTCGAGCCTCGCGCATGTAGGTACTCATTTATGGCAGGACCTCAGGAGAGTTTTATCTATAGAGAGATCGGTAAAGAACGATGCCGATATTTCGTGTGTGCTGCTGTTGCTGCTGCTGTTGCTCTCTCTCTCTCTCTTTCTCTGCGGTTCTCCTCCTGATGCGATGTATATGTTTGTCGACTTAAAGGTAGTGTTTGGTGTGAGAGGAATAATAGCGAGAAATTAGTGGCTGTGCGAGTGATGATTTTAAATTTGTTGCCAACTTTTGGCGCGGCTGCTGCTGCTGCTGCGAGCTCAGAAATGCTGAAAGTGATAAATTATAAGGTTCGAATAATAATTCCGCTGAGATATTTTTTTTCCGATCTTATACTTTGTATATGTGCAGCTCGTGTAGTTTTTATCTTAGAGTTGATAATTTTTTCTATAAATATATTTTTTTTAAATAATTTAAATTCTACATAATTTTAACAATATAGATTTATATATCAAGTACAAGGACATTTACATCGTTGCTGTTCAAAGTTTCGTAGTATTTTTTAAAAAATTTCTCGAGCACACATTTTTATCGCTGAATAACTGTTATTACGGGAATAAGTCTGAAAGTGCTTAACATTTACAATATATATATATACACACAGCAACATAAGCAAACAGGATAATAAAATAAAATTGTCTGTCGCATAAAATCGAGCATAGCCAGCGTCGAAAAAAGAAAGATTAAAAAAGTATCGCAAGCGACGCTCCCCATCAGCAGAGAATAAATAACGGCTCGATTATCCACAATTTCATCCCCTCCGAAGCCAGGCACACACACACACACGTACACACCGTTTACAATAGCTCACCGCACGCGCATTAAACCACCAGCGGCGTTTCTTTACACACAACACACTGCATACCTCTAACCCTTTCGCACGCATAAGGCCTCCAACCATCTTTCTCTCTCTCTCTCTCTCTCTCTCACTCTCTATCCCCCTTGTCCCGCAAACTTTTCACTCGCTCTTCGTGATGAGGCCAAAATCTTGGGGGCCCGAGGCTAAAGCATCGATCGCCAGGGTAATTGTCAGTGCAGGTGTGTAGCGCAGACACTGATCCCGCGGGCGCATAGACACGAGGGAAGACGATGATGGACGCGCGCGGCGAATGCGCGGGAGGGAAATCGACGAAATTCGACTGGCGCGGCGGCGGCGGCGACGAGTTATGGTTATTTCGGGGTTGCGTGTGTGTATATGTATATATGTATCCATACGCGCGGGAGAGAAGGTGATGATTAATGAGGAGAGGAGGTGAAGGCCTCATGGGAATCTTTCCTGTATACGCGCTGATCGCTTTTCGATGTTCACGCTGCCATCGCGATGATACTTATTGATTGTTTAGGCCTTGCTTATACTTCCTTCGTTGTTTTTTTGCGGCCCCGCGTGGTTACGGCCATTAGCATAAGCTTTAACCGACGATGATGCACTTTTTTTTCCAAGGCAAGTTTTTAATGTGTTTCGTATGTAGAGTAGGTTTCTAATTTAGACCTTTCTATCGGCTATTATAGCTATAGATTAGTTTAATGATTCACGTTGAGAAACAATTATATTACGAATCAAGAACGGCAAGATACGTCAATTAATAATTTGGTCTGGTCGTATTCTTTTTCACTGCCAGCTCTTGAAGAAATACTCCAAACAGAATTATAATCATTAGAAGAAGAACTGACCGCGATCATAGCTCTCTAAATACTTGTTATATATATATACATATTATTCTCTTTCAGCGAATATTCCGCGCAGCGAATAAAAAGGTAAGCCGATCGCGGTCCGCGCCATTGCCGCGTCGAGCGAAAAAGGTCGGCGAATTTAAAAAAAGGCCGCATAATGCATCGAAATGCAGGAGTATTTCATTAGCGCACAAAAGAAACCGAATCACGCTGCGAGCGAGGACAGAGAGCCAGAAGCAGAGAGAGTAAGCACGAGAGCGCATGTAATTGCAGGGGGCGGCTTATCGTGCGTGCGCCTATATAAGAAACGAGAGACAGAGAGAGAGAGAGGGAGCGACTTGCGGCAGCAGCTGCTATGTGTCCGCGTCGCCGCCACGGCTCGGCTTCTTTACATATATAGAAGCCCAGAAGAAAGACACTAGAGAGAGAGAAAGAGAGGTTCGGAACGAAGGGCTTGTGAGTATATACGCGGTGACCGACAATCGCTTGATTATTTTTTTTTTTTTTGGTAGTACCAATGTTTTATTTTTTTTCCATTGGATTGTTTAATTAATATAGACAATCGCGAAATACAAATCGTAATTAAAGGTAAAACTATATATTTACTTATATTATAATGCTCGCTTTTTTATTCGGCAGCGGAGATGTGACTCCAGACACCCAGTATATATGCGTATTTTCACGAAAAAAAAGGTAGTAGGTACGCAAGTGCACGCAGGTACTCGCTAAGAGGCGGAGGAGTATCTCGTGTGTCGCGTGGATCCGCAAGTTGTTTTCTGGGACACACGATATCCCTAGGTGTATGCGTGTGGATCGCGTGTGCCGCGCATAACGTGGCTAATGGTCCATGGATTACTGCAGCGGCTCTTTTTCCACTTCTCTTCACTCGTTTCATTCTTCTTTTTTTTCTGTTTTACTTTTTTTTTTACTTAACTGCGCGACACGCAATCTCTTTTACAGCAAAGTGCGAGAGTCTGTATTGCGCGACTGCGGCGGCGCAGGTAAACGAGCTTTGACTTTACCGGAGATCGTAAAGAGGGAGAGAAAGAGTGGATGAGTTGGGATTGGTATGTATTGGAGATTCGTTTATCGAGATGATCGATTAAATGAATGAAATAATCGCATTCGATGATTTTTGCATGTATCTTTAGGAACGTTGATAATGGGATATGAGTTTCATCGATAACAAAATGAAAAGTTTTTAAAAATATCATGATATAAAGCCATTAAGTCAAGGCCACTCTAAAGTGGAAAGTAAATTCTTATAGCCTTGTAATTTTTAATATAATGAATGTTTGCTTAAGTACATTTGCTCATCGAATAATTACGTTACTTTATGCGGACAAAATTCATTGCGTCCTGATTTCTTGCGGCATATTTATATCGAACTTGGAAATTAATGTTTTGGTTTGTTTTGGCCATATTGATTGCGGTTGCGGACGATGATGATTTTTTGCAAAAACGTGGTTTAATCGCAATTATTATGCCGGCAAAATTAGCCAGCAAAGAAATCGATCTTTATACCTGCGCGTCGTACGACCAGCCACATTTAATTAGTATCGGTAAAAAAATCTGGAGATATTTCTTGTAATGTAATGCAAAAATGAAATTTCATTCTGCAGTGCACTCAAGATATAATTTCCTTATTAATCCCAACAGAAAGATAAAAAGCAAACTTTATTACAGTTAAAATTGATACGCTACACTCGTACCGACGATAAATTATTGTAAGAAAAATATGAGCTGCTTTATATTAATTCCGCCCAGCGATTCTTAAAACAACAGGATTTCGCCATTACAAATTCAAATTTTCATAAATTTCGGTTCGGTTTATAAAGAACCTTTCTTATCTCCGATAAACAGGAGAATATTTCGGTTAGCCGCTAGTCCGTTGTTTGGGCTAACGAAGGTTACCTTAATGATCGCGGCTTATGGTAATGGTCGACGGATAAGATAGAGACACGGGTACCGCAGTCAGCGAGTGCAGCGCACATTTGGACAACACGAGACGCCTTGTAGATAGAATAATAAACGGTTTACGGGGATACATAGCTGTATAATGCGCCACTGTAAATTATCCGCAGGCACTAATTCCTGACGATCGCTCGTCACACGCAGCTGCCACTATATATGTTTACCCGCAGATTCAAATGCTAATTTGTCCGCCTCATCTCGGGACAATCCCATAATCCAATATAGCGTGTGCGCCTGCACTCTCGTGAAATTTCTATTTTTCAAGAATAATCTCTCACGGACTCGCTTCCTTACGGCTCTGTCTTTATCAATTGTTACTTAAGCACACGGCATTTATCGGCCGTAGCTCGCGCGAGGCCAAGCCGAAAGATGTGTTAAAATAATTTGCATAATATATTGCTTCTCGGCAGCTCTCGCCGTGTGTGTGTAGCTCTGCACGCGTGCGAGAAAGAGAGAGAGAGAGAAAAGAAAAGTATATAAGCGATAATGAGTAAAACCTTAATTTCTCCCGTTAACAGGTCTCTCGCGGCGCGTTCGTTAGCATTTTCGTAAAAGCAACTTATTCTAATTATATCCACGGCGTGGAACGAGGGGGTGATAAGGAGACACTCAGCTGACTCGGCCGCCTGACTCGCGCCTTATTTACATACGTGCAGTATGTATTTTGCGTATTAATTGCAATTTTCATGCGATAATGGGGCACTGCTTGGGAGCTTTTTCGTATTCACCCAAGCGCTCGATAATGCACGAGAAATAATTGCGGGGATTTTAACGTTTGTATAACGTGGCTCCGGGCCTGAACGCGATGTACGGGATTTTAAACCTGGACCGACTTTCTCGATCTCTGGCTTATTTTTGCGTTTGCTCGAGAAAAATGGAATAAGGCGACGATATATTCTGTACTTACGGGTGAGATGCAGCACCAGCGGCTCATTGTGTATCCTTATTGCATCTTACTGCAGGGAAAAATAAAAGTAAATGTAAAGAATGCCGTACGGTGCGAAAGTGGTGTTTAAAAAAATATATATAAATTTTAAAGGTTCTTAAGCAAGTTATTAAGTGCGAATTAAAGCAGCTCTGACATTTCTTTTAAACATGTTATTAAGAAATAATCCTCTTTCGATATGTTTTTAGAGATTCATTCAACATGAAGACGAATAATTTGTAACAATCGTCAGGAGGCATTTATTTCGGCGACATACACATCATTTTATAAGAATCAAAATATTTATTAATTTCATGGACTATGAGAACATATTTGAATTTATCACAATTTGAAAAAGAAACGTAACGAACGCGTCAAAACAAGTATAACACTCATTAAAAATACATTTCAACTGCACCAAAGAAGAATTCCAAATTTCGTTGCTCGCTCGGAATAAAGAAGCATCGCGTATATCGGTAAGCGTGAACGCACTTACATTATACTCGCTCGTGCGTGCGGAATTCCGCGCATAATCTCGTTGCGTGTTGAGCCGCTAAAAGGTGGTACAGCATCAGTAGCAGCACCAGAAGCGGCAGTCAGAGCGTCGCCGATACGCACACCCGCAGTCTCGCGCGAACCGCGCCGATATTCACTGCACGGCCGAGAAAGCCAAAAGCGAAGAGAGGGAGAGAGAGGGAGAGAGAGAGAGTGGCTCGCGGCGGGATTCGCTTAATTGCAATTAATGAGGAGAGATATTAGCGCGCGCCGCGAGGGCCGTAAAACATCTAATGTGCCGACAGGATTAACGATGTTGAATTATTATCGCGCGGCGCTCCCTTAGACAACACACCGTCGGGCTATAATAAGCCCCCGTCCCGCGCGCCACCACTTCGGCTTGGTGGCTGTATATAATTGTGCGGTGCGCGTTAGCCTTTTCGCTTCTCTTTGTGCGCTCCAATTTTTCTTTTTCTTTCTTTTCGGAGGAGATTAAGCTATGCGCGCGCGGTTCCTCTTGTTTTTTTTTTTCGCGGGGGAGGAGGCCGTGAGGCCTACGGCGACGCTTGGATTTAATTTCGAGAGCGTGAAACTAAATGCTCTCGGAATGTAAGCGACGTGGAATTCTAAATGATTATCTTAACGGCGTTGGCGCGCGATTGGAAATGTTTTCATGATTTTTGTTAAACGGTGTATGCGCGCTAATTTTTTTAAGAGTTGGATTAATGGATGAACGTGCGATTCTCGAGAATAAGAAATTTTCTTTTTTTTTTAATTTTGTTGAATCTGCATTCGGTCGTAGAAACCTAAGTATGAACTTACATTAGAGTTTTTAACCTTACTCGCATGCACATGTATAATAAGAAAATGAACGAGAGAAGAAAATCCATAATCATAGAGTCATATACAAATTTCTTGACAAATATCTTAAAGAGGTGGAAAATGACGCAGGCAACCGTGAGAATCCAGTCCCACAGAAGCCCAATTATATGCATCCATTCGCCTTAATAAGCACCATCAGCATACATTTGTACACGCTCAAAATCCCTGCCTAACGATTGCACCGAATCAGGAGAGATCATTCGTCAGGCTTTAAAAGCGTCTATCTAATAAATCTAAATGTTAGCAGCAGTATGAGCAGCGCCGCTTCCCGCGGCAATTACATACAAGGTAAAAAACAAGGATCGGACCGAGGCTTATTATACCGAGTTTCGCGCGCAAAACCGAGGGGGTATGGGAGGCGGCCTCGTCTGATTGGCCCTATTTATGGGCTCTACTTATCGGCGTACTTACCGCGTTGTACATCAACAATGACACCCGCGCCTTCGGCGCCCAATTCTCGCCTCTCTCCTTTTTGACCGCCGCTTGTATATGGCAAATGGGTTAAGGGCGCAGATGGTGTCTGGAATATTTTAATACGAAAAAGGCGAGCGTGCACGGCTCGCGAACCACTTTTAGATTTTAAAACGGACATCCCCGTTTTCTTTACATTTTGTTTACTACGGCGGGAAACGTATACGCGCGGCGGCGATACAAAAAAAAAGAAGAAGGTTTTCTTCTCTGTTTACTTCACGTGCTGCCGCTGTTGCTCGTCCTAAAGTTTTCGAGCGTCTTTATGCCGAGAGACTGTCGCACGTGTCTGTAAAACAATCCGCTGCAGGCCCTGCATGGGAGAAGCAGAGGAGGAGAAGCCGCGCGCGCGCGTGCTCGTATTTCCCCATCGTGTGGGCGCGATATATACTCTCCAGCGGCGCGGCGCGCTTCTTGAAAGTTTTTACACTGTTTCTAGTCAGCCGCCAACGGGGCTATACGCCAAGACGGGAGAAAATATTATATTACCCCCTTTGACTCAATGCCGATCTCTCTTCCCTCCTCTCTCCCAAGGACCGGCTGCTTCTCTGCGTCCCGTACTGGCTTTACTCGAAATACGCGCGCGATGTATATTCTGCCCCTCTCGAACATGCGTGGCTCACGAGACCTTTTTTTTCTTCTTCGTTTTAGCTCTCGCTGCACAGTTCGAGTAATCAGAGAAGCGAGCTAAAACGGCTGGACCCTACTGTTTCCAATTAAAAGTCGAGGTCGGAAGAGCCTCGGAAATAGACTTTTCAATAGTTTCTTTCATCGGTTGGATTATTGTAGCGCGTGTCGAGCTTGAGTTTCGTAACTGTTTTGCCTGCTTCATTTTATCGTGCAAGTAAGGGTTAGAGCTTGAATAAGGGACTGACTTTTTTAACTGGAGACTTTAAAAGATTTTTTTATAATGTTTAAGTGCGAAAAATAATAATTGTAATATATATATTGGCACCGTCTCCTGTTATAAATTAAAAATTATACTTTTTAAATCTTTGATTTTCAAGAAAATAAGCCATCTATTATAATTGACATTTTTAAAGAATAAAAAAAATAGAATAAAAAAAATTAAAATATCAAGTACGTTAATACGTGGATAGGATATAGAAATCAGAAGAGAAAGTTAGGCAGTAAATTATTAATTATCGCCTACCTACCCATAACCTTGTCCAGAAAATAATCAAAACCAAGTAACGACAAAAAAAGCCGTGAGATTTCCTCAAAAAATCCGTTCTCAAGAATCCCCGAGCAAAAAGGCTCTCCGCACGTGAAAGTGTTGAAACATTCATAGCCAAAGCCTCTATCCTATATCGTATATCCTATATCCTATATCCCTGTATGCACTGCACCAGACGAGAGCTGGCCATAAAGTCTAATGAATTATTTGTAGGCGAGCGCAGTATAGATGGCGTCAAAAGTATCCGGTAGCGGCGCCTGGAGGCAGCTCGTTCCTGTTTCTCTCCGCCGCCCCGCGCCCTATCTTATACATATACCGACAATGCAACCATTTCGATTGGAGTCACGAGGATATACCAGAGGCTTCCTGCAGCCTTGGCTCTCGAGTCTACGCCGGTTTAATACGTGACTTTCCGGCCTATACTTCCTGTGCGCTGCACTCTGGATTTGCCCGAGCACCCCGAGTTCTTCCTCTGTTTTTACGCGCATGTATAGAGAGAGAAAGAGAGAGAGAGAGAGAGAGAGAGAGAGAGAGACAGGATACGTACCGGAAGGATATCCAGAAGTCGGCCGATAGCCATCGGGACACGTGTCTCAATTAGGCATTCAAACGCGGACTTCTTTTCTAGCGCCCGGATAGGATACGACTCTCATTAATAAGTAATGACTTACTTTCCGTTTTGCTTTTTAAAGGCCTGCGCACGTCACACTCTGAGCTTCCGAGATTTTTCACAGCTTTCTTTTTTTTTCCCGATGCTCGTTTAGATTTTTTTAAAGATATTGGAGATAGCTGGATATGAAGGTTGGCTTATATTTTTCATCCTTCGAAATTCATATGAGAATCCGTATTAATTATATAATATAAATTATTTAATATAAATATTATATAAAATTTTTGGTTAACGAATTACAATAGGCCCCTACTTCTATTGTACTAAAACTAAAATGTTGCGTACGGACAATTAGTAATGAGAAGGCTTAGTACTCGCAATCCCAGCTCAAGATGCATCCCACAACGAATACCAGCTCGCAACCATATAATGTATCAATTATTGCGAGTACACACTTCTCTCACCACGAGCAATCGATTTTAATTTAGGTAAATCCTGTTACGTGTGGGCGAGGCAATCTATATATATATACATCTACTGCAGAGAGCGAGACAAAGAGACAACGCACGCCACAATGTATAATTGAATAAATCCAATACAAGCGCCAGCGTGACAGAAGTTAAATTTTCGCTATTGGCAAGAGAGACACGCGCGGAACGACGCCCCCGTATCTTATCGCGATATAAACAAAAGCAAGAAAAAGCATTCTAATTTCGAAGCGGCCCACGACACGGAGAAGCACAAAAAGATCAAGCCATTCCCCTCGGGCTCCCTCGGCCTCCATGCGCAGCGCGCCGGCGAACAAACGAGAGTAACTTAGCGATTATTATCGCGCGAGGGCGTCGCAGGCCCTGGCATTTCTCAAACGTTATATTCGGTCCTTCTCTCTCTTTCTATATATATATACTCTTTTCTCTCGGCCTACACCTTTGGGTTGGTCGCGAAAATCGTGGGCGTACGGGAGAGAGGGCATGTAAAGCCTTCTTTATAGTTGCGTCCTCGAGTGCTCTCTCTGTCTCTCTCTCTCTTCTGCTTGTATATATATAATATGCTCTCCTTCTTGCTTGGCGTCTGTAATACTCTATTTTGTTTTCTATCGTCTCGCTTCATATCGTGCGTTTGTTTTCCTCTTACGGCCGTGCTTATCTCAGCGATTTTCAATGCCTCGCTTTTTATAGTCCTTGGGAATCGAATTGTGGATGATAAATCGTCATTCAATTTTGTTCCTTCGGGCTGAGCGACTTTGAATTTTATTTTTGAAATAAAGGAAAGGCCTGTAGCTATTTTGAACCTACAATAGTTATTAAAAAGTGGTACCGATAGTAATTATCAAAAGATGCAATTAAATTAAGATGCAATAGCGACAATTGACAAAATGGAATGGTAATTTTTCAAAAATCAATAATTTAATGTATTATTTAATCCTAATTTATTTATAGAACTATTAATCACCAACCAATTTGTATCCTGAATGGTTCCAGCCACTAACAACTCGTCGACAGCAATCGCAGTCTTCCTCGCTAAATAAACAAATAAAACATCGGCTAATCGTCTCAAAAGTGCGTAGCCATCGCCGCTTCGTTATTTTCACCGCCCCGAGAAAAGTTCGATACCTCGTCAAGCCTCTCGCGCAAATTTTCGGTTGCGCGTGTCAAAATAGAGGACACGCCGAAATTCGGTGTCGCGTGACAGGGAGACATTTCGGTCCGCCCCGCACGAAAAGTAAGTGTATACCAGCTTTACTGACACTCCGTCCTCTTGTTCATTATGAAAGTATGTTGTCCTTTAACTGTCAAACACGTGCCGCGGCGGCGCGTGGACGACGCGGATGTATAATTAGGCGACGCGTGCTGCAGCCAACAAATTGCATAGGATTATTGGGATTTGGGGAAATTGCCGATATGACCAAGTGCACAGGATTAGAGCTGCTTTATATTTTATGCTCAACCGCTGGACGTTCATTAGGTGAAATTAATTTTGCGATACTTACAAGCTTTTTTTACCAACCTACTATACGTTTGTACATTTTTATCTGATATTCACGAGTAGATCAGTATTATTGATTAAAGTGTTTTAATCGGTGTGTGTATACTCAATAAATGCTGATTATGCTTTGATTTCGATTGTCACTCGGAACAATTTATCCCGAAAAACATTAAAAATAATTAGTCTAAAATCGTACAATGAAACAGACGTTTCTAAAACTCCAGTTCATATCCTTTATAATAACGGTATAAGATTTTTCAAATCATTACCCCCAAGTCCATATAATTAAAAACAATCCAAAGCCAAGCGTCTCCGATCATTAGACACAACCTTCCCTTTGTCTCTAGAAACCTTCGTTTCCCCAAAAGCGTGGCATTTCAGTGTATACACAATCTAAAACGGCAAGAGAAGTACCTAAACGGGTGTGTACGTCTGCATCTCTCTCTCTCTCTCTCTGTGTCTCAAAGAGGATAAATAAGCGTCTCGGGACACGTCAATTTAACGGTCCGGCAGAAGCTCGAGGCGCGCGCGCGCGCGAACGGCTCCGAAAAATCTGCAATTTTCGGAAATGCCACCCTTGGCGAAGGCGGAAATTACAGGGTGCGCGCGCGCTGCGGCTATACACGGCTCCTCCGAGAGATGTAGGTCTGCGCGCAGCGAGGAAAAGGTGCAGCGACGACGACGAAAACGACGAGCCTGGCTAAATACCGACGTCTGCCTGGCTGCGAGCGTAAAAGAGAGAGAGAGTATAGAGAGAGAGGGAGCCAGACTTCGAAATGAGACAAGGCGGCTGCTGCTGCTTCTTTATAACATCGTCGCAGTCATTCTCGCTGTTTGTATGCGATTCGAGTCATGAAAAAAGTGCGCTTCATTTTTCGACCTGCTCAGTTGTACAGTCGTGGGTTTTGTACGCGCGGCTACTCTGTATTTAGCGACGATAAGTTTCTTTTCGTGGATTATTTTCGGGGGCTCTCGCTCGCAAGTAATACCTTCGCAGTTCCTATTAGTATTTAGTGGCTCGAAAATGTTGATGAAACTGAGACGAAATGCGAGTGTGCCTCAGAGTATGAGTGAAAGACGATCGTCCTGAATTTAAATCAGTAATAAAATAAATTAGCGTACTTGTAAATAAATTAAAAAAACAATTAAATCGACTATATCTTATGAGAATTACGAATAAAATAAGAAATGGCACGCGGTGAAACTTAAATGATCACAAAACATTCTTTTCTAAATAATTGCATGCTAACGTCTGTTCCTTATAGATCCCTCAAAAGTCAAAATTGCTAGGACGAAACAGTGTGCGCATTTCGAAAAAGTACGTATTATATATTATTTCTATGATAAACTATGTTCAATCGCAATGGAGAAGTCACTTTACACACCAGCAGTCCGTCCCACCGAAAATGTTTGTTTTACAAAGCCATCGAACCAAAATCTCTCATTGTCCGCTGAAAATAAGCAGCACAGGTGCGCCATATATATATATAGATGATTTCGTATGCACCAAACCATAGAAATACCACGAGCCAGCTGTTATAGCGAATGTATATACATGGATGACTCTTTCAGCGGCTCCTTTTTTACCCGTCCAAATGATCTCGCGTGCCGCGCACCACGTCATTGTCTCGCAATGAATAAAGCTCGCGAAGACAGAGGAGAGACCGCGAGGATTAGTTCAATGGACACAGTTTCGCTACGATTCCATTATCCGCAGCAGACATCGGGGAATGGAGTCGTGCTAATAAATTCTTTTTCTTTCTTTTCCTCCAAATCTCGGGGGGCTGTACTTTTAGGGGGCATGAATATGCACCGCAATTATCGACTTCCCTTTCAATAGCTGCTCGACGCATGTCTCTTGCTTCCACCTGATGTTTCGGTCGAGGGACTCATTTTAGGCTTGCTTATAGCCGTCGGGTTTGTGGAGTTTTAGTGGAGTTTCGGGTCAACATCATCCGGCCATAATTCAAATGATGAAGAAACAGACTGCTGCTGGTGGTGCAGCCGCTTAATTGTATTTACGTTGCGGCTACGAGGCACTGATGGGATTACTAGACTGCAAATTGCGTGCGCTTTCCTTGCCACTGATTTGAGGCTATTTGTTGGGTTTTGAGCGTGCGCGTGTCGTTGGAAATAATTGTACTGTTACGCTGTAATTATAATCTTTACAGGCAGTGCGCTTTTTGTAAACTACTACACTAATATCAAATACATTGATGAATGTACGTAATCGATGTAATAAATATATTATTTTCTCATGAAATTTTCATTAAATAATATTTTCATATAAGAATTCAAATCAAAGATTTGTATAATAGTACAATCCCGTAATACGGTAGATGAACAAAAACCCAAACGTTCACTTTGAGAAATAGAACAGCAAAAACGCAGTACGACATTAAAAGATCGACTAAGCGCAAAAAATCGCAGGTATCGTGAGAATATATTCAGAAAAAAACTTCTGGCCAATCAATTTTAATGAAGAAATGAAATTTCGTCGTAAGAAGCGTAATCCTGACAGGAAGATTGGCGCTGGGATATAGAGGCGCGCGGGCGTGTAACGATCGGTTCACGGGGACGTCTCGAAAAGGAAATAAGCTCCGGTCGCTGTAACCTGAAATTACTGAAAATCGGGCAGTAGACAGAGGAGAGAGATTTTCCGAGTTTGCACCTTGCGTCAGTATAATTACCGTCTCGGACGTCTTTTCAGAGAGAGAGAGAGAGAGAGAGAGAGAGAGAGAGAGAGGTCGAATTCTACCCACAGGGGTTAGCTCAGAGCTTCTTTCCTTCTACTCTGTAATCTCGTGCGATTACGCTCGGACCGGACCCCTCCCACTTTGGAAAATGTCCTTTGGGCATCCGCGCGCCGCTTTTCACCTGTCATTTCTCTTTAATTATTTTCTAATGCAAAACCCGTCCAACTCCCTTTTGCGCGTCCCTCTTCTTTCTTACCCCTCGTGTAAGCTGCGCTATGCGAGAAAAGTGCCGTGAATTACTCCAGCCACCGGTAACGTAAATAAATAAATAACAGAAGTAATTTTCATTAATATTTTATGGGAAAGAAGTATGAAGAGGCATTTTTGGAGCGACGACGATGGAGGGAGCGCGCGCGGAATCGAGTAATAGTTGAGATCAAAGTTGCGATGTGGCTTCAAAGGCCCGAAGGCGTTAATGTGCTGAGATTAGTATAGCAGCCTTAGGTGGATTTCGTACAATCTTGCTTGTTAATGTAAAGGGTAATGGCTCGTAGTCTTAATTGCTTTGGAAACCTTGATGAACCAAATAGGAAAGTTAGCTTAGAATATTGTAATTATATCTACGACACCATGACTCTGGATCAAATGCAGTTTTCCTATAATTACTAAATAAATAGAAAATTTAAAGTTTTTAAATTGCTACTAATTCGTTCGACGATATCTCGCTCGACTTACAAGCTCCTATTTTTGCATAGAAATTCGAAGATAGCCAAAGCAATTAGTCGCACTTGTGTAGCGAAAATGATATACGATAGCATAATGCTCGCTTCCAAGAAATTACACAAAACCGATGTCTTATTATTATCCCGCTCTAAAACGATGATCACTTTCACGTATATCTCGACCAACGTATAATACATGTGTATAGATATTTTTATAGGCAGGGCGACCCGAAATTATCGTAGTCGCTTCGCGAAAAAAACGGCGGCCGAGATCTATTTTGTATAATAAGAAGAGAAAAAGGCCGGTGACTCTGCCAGACTTGCCCGCTAATTTCGTTAAGTATCCCTCTTTTGGTGATCTAAGCCGATGCCACGCATAACGCGGCGCTCGTCCACTCTTCTATTTTGTATACCGTTACGCAGCTCTGCAGACTATTGGAATACGAAATTTTTTTCGTTGAATTTTTGGCAGGCTCCGATGATAATACCGATCTCCGTGAGCATAGAGGATTTGGGACCATTAAAGGGACAATTTCTCTTCCTGTGTAATTTGCCTAAATCTTCGCGATTAGCGTAATTGCAGGGACAAATTGTCAAATTAGGAGCGGATTATAGGAGCCTCCCTTTGTCCTGGAGTAAAAACTGGAATTACTCAAACGGATTAGATTTTTGGAGCATTACGAAATTTGATACGTTTAAATCGAATTACCGACTAACCTTTTATTTCGAAATTTGATGCTGCCAAAGTGGAAATTCGAATTACTGAATTAGTGTGTTACGTACTATTTGCTAGTATCACTAATTTTGTAATAAAATTAGCTAGTTTTTATATTGATTTTGTATAATGATAAAAATATTTATATATAAACAGCAACATTTTTTTCTTTGAAATACAGAAGACAAAGAACCTCGAAAAAGCAGGTTACACAGTACAAAAGTGTAGGTAAAAATTGCTCTTCACTCCTCTCGCACTATAAAACGCTGGCAAAGCAACAAAGCAGTTTTTTTTCCATCGGCTCTCATTCATAGCCCAAAAATTTGTTTACGCTAATTAGCATAAAAAAAGGGAGGGCATCTCGTAAAAGTGTGACTCTTCGCTCTCCAAGCCCCGACACCTTTCAATACTGCAATCCGTCATAAAGCTTCTCTCTCCCTCGTGCGTCTAATCAAACATTCACGTATAAAAAAAAGATCGCCGAGAAACAGAAAGAAAGAAAGATCGAGTCATTATCTTGGCGTGTCACCGCTGCGTCAAACGGTTTTCTCCCAGTGGGCGTTTCATAAAAATCAGAAAAAGGGGAAGAGAGATGCGCAGCCCCATATGATGTTGGCGCATTAGCCGTCCAATTAAACGTCTCGCCTGGTATACACGACATACGAGCTAGAGGCGACGCTGAAAAAAGTAGCAGAGAGAGAGAGAGAGAGAGAGAGAGAGAGTGTGAGAGCAAAAAAAGAGAGAGACTGGTATGGACGAGCAGGTGGTAACCCCAACGAATCTCCGAGAAGAGAGAAGCAGCCGAGTCGGCTCTTTTGAAAAAACGCGTGGCTTCATCGCGATGGGTGAATATATACTTCGGGTAGTGCGGTGCTGAGCGAGAGAGGGAGAGAGAAAGAGAGAGAGAGAGCGAGCGAGTGAAAGTGTCACCCTTCTTCCGGTCGTCAGCAGCGGTGATACGTACCTGGGGACTCTGCCGCTGCAGTCGTAAAAAACTCAGGACTGGATTTACGAGGCGTCTCGGCCGCGGAGAGAAGATCATAGGTCGAGGTGTCACCGAGTTTATTCAGATTCCGCTTCTGGTTTTCACTTTCTTTCTCTGTCTCTCTCCCTCTCTTTCTCTCCCGTGTTTTTTTACCATTCTGCGGTTTTACGGTTATTCTCGAAGACTAGTTATACGATAGTTGAGCGACCATGAGGATCGTTTCAATGACGCGGCTGTAGATCGTTAGGATTTTTCGGCGAGTCGTGGAGAGAGAAAAAAGGCAGCGACGAGCTCTTAAAACTTTTTAATGCTCCATCGCTATCTGTCGTATAAAGCGTTTCTCGTCAGTGCCTCAGTTGCGGATCTGGATTACGGTGAAAAAAGAAAGATGTTGAAGAGCTGCAAAAAAATGTTCCGTATATCGAGCGGTTTATCCATTCCGAAAGCAATCATTACCGAATGTTAATTCGCTCGATGATACTAAACGACAAATGTTGACGCTGCTATTGATGAAAAAAAAAAGATACGAACAATCAATCAACTTCAGTACGAGCTTTAATATCTTGAAAAATGTTTGTTAATAAGAGCTCGGGACTATTTAAGGCATAGACCCCTTTAATCGGCTTTGAATACGTAAATTCGTAATGCTTTTAACTTGCAATATGTCATTATGCATATTGCGTGGAAAGATCTACCCTTATTATCATCCAAGTATTCCGCGGTTATTTGAATAACAATAATCAATGGGAGAATTGATAGAGCGGCCTTTAAGGGCGTAACGGATAGTTATGCAAATCGAGACTTTTTATGCCAAGTCATAATATTGGGACGAATTTTACGAATCATTGCACAATACTTATTAGCTTCTTCGTATAACTTATGAATTTAGTTTCAAAAAATTGACTTGTTTATTAACAAAATTAAGTTTGTTTATTCTCTAATAAAATGTCTCTTTTGCATAAGGATTATATGAGAATTTGTATGAGAAACTTTCATGTAACTTAAACTTGGTATGCATACATATACATATATTTAAAAAAATAATAAAAGTAATATTTTACTGCTCAAACATCATTATTTAAATTATTCAAGGCGTTATTAAAATTAACTATTTACACTGTGATGGCCAAAGCCAGAATTTCATCCAGACTTTTGCCAGGCTATTTTTTTCCTACTTTTTTCAGACATAGTGCCAGACTAATTCTTTTTTACATAGGCTACACTTTCAAATCTGCGCACATGTACGTTTATTCTTCTTTAATTTTACGCAACAACCATAAGGTTTTTTTTCAGCCCCAATAAACTTCCCTACCCCAATAAAGAAAAAATCGTAGATTTAATAATATTCTCGCATGCAATATGCTACTCGGTATCATAAAGTCGTTCGAGGAAGGTTAATATTATGCATGGAGTTGCGGTCACAAGGTTACCCACGGCCATCTTACGAGGAACTGGTGTATATATATTCGACTCCTCTTCCCCCATCTGGGCACGAATCCATTGTTTTTTATCGCGGTCCTTCTGCGGCACATTCTTCGACAGCGCGCTTTTAATGCTAATATCCGACGATTTCGTGGACTATTTCGCTGCTGCGGCAAATAAAAACAGTCGCTTTAAGAGCTTAACCGAACTCGGAACTGTGCTCACCGCGGGAGAGTAAATTAGCAGAAATACACAGCAGATGTCGTTTAGATCAGTCAAAGGAATTCTTCTATAACACAATGCCGCTGAACTGGCAGCTTTTTTTTTCTTTCGCCGCCGCAGTTATTAGCTTTAACGGCCTCATAAAGAGATGAAAAAAATATATATCGCTAATAGCCGAAACGCGAATATTAATTTTTATTAACGAAATAGTCAAGGGGGGGAAAAATCAGCCAATCGCCGCAGTTTCTTTTTTGCGCGTCCACGCCATTGAATTACGACAGCTTTAAAATCTGAATGGCCATTATAAAAAGTTTTATCGTATACGTTGAATTGATGCACTTTAATGACTAATCAAAATTCATCCCTATATACGGCGTTATTTCGTAACGCCAACTGTTGCGCCAACTTTTCCTCGCTTAGCGAAAAAGCATTCGATACGTCGGAACATATTAATTACGCATCTGCGCGCGTGTCCTTTCTGTTCACCGATCAATAGAATCGATCGATAAAGAGTTGGCTCTTTTATGCATTCGCGCACATACCATCGTCAAGTCTATGAATACTAATTCCCAACAAAGGAAGCTGCCTCGGCACCAATGAAATTTGCATATCATCTTACGGAAAAATGGAAGGACCAGCATATCCCCGTACAGGCAGTCGAAAAATGACCCCCGACAATCTATTTTTTTTTGCTTCGCCTAGCCCAAGGGTTCTCTCCGCGCGCGATGAATACAAAAAAAAAATAAGCGATCGCGCAGAGAGAAAGGAAAGTCTCGGTGAAATGAAGTAATAAAAAGAGAGAGAGAGACGTGAATTTATGAATCGGTTCACGGCGTCGCTAATGCAAAAAAAAGAGGATCGAGGTGTATAACTGGGTTAAATGACTTGCCGAAAATACAGGAAAAAAAAAAGGGGTGGCAAACCGAGGGCACACGAGCTGCCTTGACGTTTATTGTGTTCGTAAACGATGCAGCCAGTGCCATTAAAAGATTCCGTCCTCTCCGACACTCGCCCTTTTGATTCGAGCGCGTGTTGTCTGCGAGCATTGTGACGAATCATCGTGAGATAATCGCACGCGTGCGCTCATATATACTGTGCATATATGTATAATACACGCGAGATTCGCTGCGACGATCGGTTTGCGCGCCTCACCTCTTTTGTACCGATCGATTGTCATTCATAGTATAATTGTCAAGTCACGCGAAAGAGTAAATGCTAGAGTTTGCTTTTCTTTTCTACTGCTTAGAGCAGTACTGTCGATTTATCAATGTGATATTTGAATATGTTCAATTTCAAATTTAAAAAAGTCTATACCGTCACTCGTTATATACATACTGTCTTTATTAAACCGTTTAAAATATAATTATTAATAGAAAGTAAATACATAAATAAATGCAAATATCGCATCAAAAAGTCGAGAATCGAATTACGTTCCGAAAACGAATATTGTGAAAAAGCAAAACCAATGGAAAGAAAAAAATACAGCAAAAATTTTGGCCCGCAGCACCTCTTTTATACGAATCAAGCCCAATACTTTATCGTTTTTAATACCGCATAGAAGTTGGACAGAGGAGGCGAGGAAAGAATCTGCTCTCAGCGCTTAGTAAAGTACACTCCGTTATCGTCCCCCATAAATTTGCCCTCCTACAAAGCGTCTCGGGCCACTTTCTCGCCGCTCCTTTTCTTCTATACATATACATAAAAACCGAGGGCACAGAGGGATATACACAAAACAGAGTGGGAGACTCTGCTGCTGCTGAAGCTGCTGCTGTTCACCTGCCGACACAAAAATGCATCTACCGAGTACGCGTATATATTGTATATGCCACAATTTAATAAGCGATTTTGGTTTTAGTTTCGTCGGAGGCCGAGGACGCAGGAAAATAAAGAAGCGTCTAACTGACGCGAGCCGATCGCTCGCCATAAATAAGTCATGGAATTACAATAATCCGCGGCTCAATTAAAGGGAAAATTTATAGTCGCGAAAGGCTATATTGCGCACCGTCGGCCGCTTCACTCGTCTCTCCCCATTTGCATTTCAAAAATCACCTTTCTTTTTTCTCTCCACCGCTGGGCCGCGCCGCGCCGACTAAGCGTAATTCGGAATTTGCTTAATAGCTCCCGAATTCCGAGCCGTGGGAGCAATTTAGAAGTGCCCGAAAGGGGAGCTATGCCGAGACTTGGTCTTTTTTTTCGTTCGGGCAAGGACTGGGAAAAGATGCGCGCGGAGAGTTTTAAAGAGGAGCGTCGTTTAGGTGCGCGAATTATGCAAAACTCGAATATTGTATCATTGAGCAAAAAGAATCTAGGGAAAAATGGCCGATTTAATAAACACGGGTGGGGGCTATCGGCGCGATAGCCTTATAATACTTAGTAAATTATGCGAAACTAATGCCGAACCTGCACCGCGGCCCGCATACTTTTTAGCAGGTGTTTTAGAAGCAATCTTTTTTAAATTAATGTGCAGCCTCTATTATTTATTACATTTCGGTAATCGTTTCGCAAAAGCAACTTTTTCTCAGAGACCAGCGAAAAGAGCTGTAACTGATCTCTCGTTAAATTGCTCAACGCTCGATATACATTAAGCCATTGCAATCGATACAATATCAACTTCATCGGATACAGAAACACTCGAAGCTTCGTAAAAATGAAAACCTCTCCGCGCGAAGGAATCGCTCGCTCCAAGTCTCTCGCATAAACAAGCCCGATCGGAGCCTTTCTCCTCCGTCACGTATCCGGCTGCTTTTCTCAAGCCGGGATAAATCGGCCTCTATCATTATTAGAGTCCGAAGCGGAATCACATCTAACAATCGACGCTAAGAAGAAGAAGAATAAGCTCGAGGAGCAGCGCCGCTCTGGAGTTTCGCGATTCGGCTCCTCTCGCCAGGTGAAATTCGAGCCGTTCTCGCCCCAGCTCACAGCGATTAGCATAAATTACATCTCGTAGCCGCGTGGAGCTCCTATAATGTCATACATTCGTATAGCTAAAGTGTTAAAATCGAGGCGAACTAGGCGAACGCGAACGAATTGCCAACAGCCGTCCTGCGCACACTCGACCCATAATTATTCCCCCCTCAACGAGCTGTGACGAAAGCTCTTCGGCTTGTTTTCTGTTTAGGAGGAATTGGGAAGGAGAGACTGCGCCGGCTCGTGCTAACTAGACTCTATACGCTGTGTTTCGCTGTTTCTCTGATTGCCGAGGAGAACGTGATGGTACTTGGCAAGCGACCCGCCAACTGCCGCTGCCGACCGTGTGAAGGGATATTTTTGAGGATTCGCGCGCGCGCAGCCTGCGGTTCTTTCCTTCTCGTGCAGACTAGGCGAATTAAGCCTGAGATTTAGTGCGCGGCTGGGGGGGATAATTCGATAAACTTGCGTGAGAAATCGAATGATCGCGTTATAATTCGATCATCTTTTTTATACGATTTTACCATGACTGCACGTTGTGAAATATCAGGCAAATGCTTATTGTATTAAAATATCTATTTGAATTGAAAAACTTTACACTAACCCTTTCCCCTTTTTATTGTCAAATTATAAATAAATTTGAATAAAATTATACAACTTTTTAATTTTGATTCAGGGATTCAAATAATTTTCCGAACAATACTGCAGTATAGATAAAAAGCATACAAACAACACTAAGCGCGTGCGACACATTTCATTCATTGTCAAGTGAAGTGTCCCCGAAAATCTAATATTTCAATTGCCAAACAAGAACCACTCGCCTCCCATTACGCATGACAATCGTTCAATTTATCCCGGACGCACCCGAAAGCCAAAGAACCAAAAAAAAAAAAAACAAAGTTTCCTCTGACATCCTCGCTGGAAACAACCTAATTCGGCCTAATCCCGCTTGCCCATCTCTTCTGAATTTCTCTGAAATTCGAAAAGTTCCACGTCCGGTTTTTCGCGACTGCCGAGGTAGGCCGAGCGCGCGCGCACACATAAAGTTCCGTCTCTCTCTCTCGCACGCGATTTTATCTCCTCGCCCATCTCCTGAATTCTGCTGCTGTAGGCCACGGGGATATACAGTCGGGCTGGTATAGATCGCCGGTCCCGATAAAATAAGCGCACATATATACACAGCACGGGATCCCCGTGGATTACACGCGCGAGGGAGGAAAGTCGGCTATTGTTATAGCTGTCGTCGTAATGTCGAGAGGCTGTGTCGCGTATGTGTGTGTACGGCTAAATATTTAGTTGGATGTTTCGAGAAATGCGAGCGCGTTGACGTGGCCGCGACAAACTGTCACATCGAGCTGTCTTGTGTTGGGCTGAAAGGTATATAGTGTATTCGTGAAAAATAGAGAAAGACTTTCACCATTAATTTTTACGATATTTGGGGGTTACGGTAGGCGGGTGTTTTTCTCCGAGAATACATAAAAATGCCGAAATAGTCGGTGTGCCGCTGGCAAGAACGTATGAAAATCCCAGCAAGAAGCCACTATACGAGCTGCTGGACGAGTATGTAACGGAACACCGAAGAAAGTCAAAGAAAATGTGTTTTCTCGGTTTTTTTTTTATTTTTTTGACAAAACAGAGGCTGTGCGAACGCGTGGGTAATAAAAAGTGAAGAATTGTGCGAGAGAAGAAAGCGGGCAAAGATGTTTTTCACGTTTTCTTATGATACGTGGCGAGTAAGTTATTGCAGCGTCAGCTGAAGCGTATAGGGAGATCGTGGCGGATGTGTGACGCGCAGGCTCATAATACACTTTTTCTCACACTTCATTTCTTTTCACGGCGAATTCCACCGAAAATGATAAAAATCTAGAATACGAAAAAAAGCAAAGTTGAATAATAATCAGGTGACGAAACGTCTCATCGCAAAATACAATAATTTTATACAACTAAATCCATAAAATACGTAAACTTTCTCAATGTCACGTACATCCCCATGAAATTCGTAAAATTAAAAAAATATTCGCTTCCCGGAATCGATCACGTCCGCACAGCGCACACAAGCTCAAATATAACCTCTGCTCTTAATTTTTACCGCGACAATTAAATTCGAAAGCACGTCTGCGGCGCACATTCGACATCGCGATCGTAAAAATTAAAAAACTCTTCCCTCTCGGCTCGGTCATATAGTATACAAAGTCTATAAAAAAACTCTTCAGACAGAATCGTCCAGGAAACTATCTTGGCTCTTTTTATTGCTCGTAAATTCCTGCGGGCGGAAGTTCCGTCGTGTGCGTCGGGCTGGTTCCAACATTGGTTTAGGCGGAAGCTGAGCTTATTAACGCCAATTGACGCGAGAAAACCACGGATTTTTCTCACACAGGGAGCCAGAATTAAGAGGATTAATTCGGAGCTGCGAGCCTGGCATATTAAAGAAAGTGGCACTTTCGTTTATTTTTTTACGACTTGACAGATTTGATCGGATTAAGACAGTGGGATGTTGGTTTATTATAGTAGGCCTGCAGTAAGTAGTGCTTTAATCACAACAAAAATTAAGATGGTTCCGGACTATTCGTACGTCCTCCGAGTATCTACTTAAATGAAGTAATCTCCTAAGCCTTTTCGGAAATGTTATTAAATTAGATTTAATTTAATACATGTATCTAATATTCATCTGTATAGGTTTGGCTGTTGTTGACCATCACTCGTGAAACGACTTCTGCACACGAGAACGAAAAACGCGAAGCAATTTTATAAGTTTAAACTTTGAAGAGTGCTAATAAAATTATTATTGCACCTACAAATTACTAAAACATTTCATCGAAGCGGATAAGTACCAGCCATTTCGAAATGAAGGCTGGGAACTCGTACACCGATCTTAGCTGGCAACGAAAATGAGAATCTCAAGCGAAGCATATCGGTCCTTCATCGATAAGAGAAGTCGATGCAATTAGTTTCCGAACAATTCGCTTTGTAGTTACGCTGTTGAGAGATATCGGATCTCTCGCTCGCCGATGGTAGCGGGGGCGGCATGAAAAAGGCTGCGCACAGAGAGAGAGAGAGAGAGAGAGAGAGAGAGAGCAAAAAGAGAGGCTGAAACGACGGAGCCGTATTGCACGGGGCGCTTTTATCGTCAACGAGATCGCATTATCCACGATACAGCGCGCGGACACACTCGACCGACTATTCGAGAGAGAAATCGATTTCGCGATAATCTCGAGAAAATCACGGGGTTAAGGATACATCGAGGAAGTGACGAGAGCCAATTGCAATTCATAATTGTGTACAATGCGGCCTCTTAATGTTTTGGCTTTTATACTCGTTCCCCCCTAAGATGAGAAGCACGAGAGATAGAGAGAGAGGGGAACTTTTATCGTGCATTTTATTTACGTTCAGGCCCATCTTCAATTAAAGGCTGCAATTTTCTTGTGATTACCAATTGGTTAAATTATTGGACGATTGTATGACTGGCGATCGGTAAGCGAATGAAATAAAATGTTCCGGGCTTTCTGTTCGTTTATTTAATTACAAAAATATTCACTGGGGCAGCGACAGCATCTACAGATTTAAATCTTACAGTTTTTAAGAATCATTTCATACAATTGACAAACACTACCAAAACTATCTCAAGCTACGTAAATGGGCTCAAGCGCTCTTCCGATACAATTACAGACTACCAAAACCTGCATAATAGTCCGTAAATTTCAGGCCGATAGAAAATATTGGTAAACACGATATAGCGAGTAATTTTCTACGGACGCCCAAGTTGAAAGGCCCATGGACACACAAGCAGAAGTAAATGCATTTGGACACCACAAAGAGACGCGTATATACCTTCTCAGTTTGCAAACCAATGTATCTATCTCCGCTTTTCCTGCATCGACGATCGTCGCGAGAATGCGTCGTTTCGTTTAAATATACGCGCGAGACTGGCCTGCGCTCGGACGGAAAAGCCAGCTCGACAATGCGTCTCTCAAATCCCGGCGTATTTACGCAACTCCGATACACTAGGTGATTTTTTTAGCACGCTTTTCGAGTGTGTGCACTGCCACAATCTCGCGTACCGATCGCCACTCCATGCATGCGCACAGATCCTCTCGAGAGTCTAAGTTCCTTCCCTCCTCCCTAAACGTTTACACGTACGTATCCGAAGTTTCGCTCGAATTCCCTTGCTGGTGATGCCGAAAAAGAAGAAGCAGCGTATATAGATCGGCAGGCGCGATACCAAGGGAGAGAAAGAGGCCAGGCCAATATAATGTGTCTCGTAAAAATTGTATCCGTACACGTGTATACATATATATATATATAT
>UELU01137648.1:0-17374 GCA_900490025.1 Megastigmus dorsalis | reverse complement strand
AGCGTTGGGGATCGAGGATTTCACAACTGCACCACTTAGACAACTTCAGAGTGTACAATATAAATGTATATATCTATATATATGAAAGTAGTTTCGCGCAGTTGGATTAGTTCATTGAGGATCACCAACTGCATATACTTTCATATACATAGATATATACTTTTATATTGTACACTCTGAAGTTGTCTAAGTGGTGCAGTTGTGAAATCCTCGATCCCCAACGCTGATAAGAACCTACGCTTCTAAAAGCGTCTATATTCGTTGCTATTACATAGGTATATATCAGTACAGTATTGCAAACTTACTTTTCTTTCTTTCTTGTTTTCTGCCGATTTGCTACCATTCATGTTTAGTGTTTTGGAACACTATAAATATATATAGCGAATATGATCGTATGCTAATTATCGCAAGTCGTGTACTCTTAATTTTTTAAATACATTTAATTAAAAGTAAAAGTGATCCCACAGCCAATAAAGAAAGAAGAAAAGTAAAAGTATATACATTTTAAATATAATTATTTTTCCATTTCATATTATACTATCAGTACTATCACAAGTGACAGTTTAATATGAAATTGAAAAATTCTTGCTCGTCAAAGTTTCAAAAAAATTTTTTCAAACAGATTTGATGATAACATAACTAGACTTATTCTCAGTCCCGAGAAGGCATATTGGTAAAACAATCTATATATAGCTTCTCGCTTGGAGAATTTATAGACTGTTTTCAAAACTGAAAGGAAGTAAAAATTGAGTCTAAATAAAAATTCATATAAGTTTAAACTTTTAGGAATGTAAGAAATATTTAAAAAATTAAGGAATAAGACATTATTCTAACGAGAAGCCGGAGGAGCGTAGTTACCGACGATTACAGTTTCATACTTTTTTCTTTCAATTTTTAAAATTTTAGCATTTTTCGAGTTGAGTCCAATTCTTTGTAGTTCACAGAATTGGACTCAACTTGCAAAATGTTAAAATATTGAAAATTGAACGAAAAAAATATGAAACCGTAAATGTCGCAACTGTGCTCCTCCGACTTCCTGTGTACTGTTTCGCCCTGTACTGCTACTGTCTGGTGGACTCGTCAGGAATAGTAATAGAGAGATTGAATCGTAGAATTCTTATAAGGATTTTTACATTTAAATTTATATTTAGTGTATGCTTCTATACCCATTTTTTCTAATGTTTAAGGATACATCTGTGTCTTTTAAGCGAAACATGATATATATATACTTAATATATGACAAGCGTCTACTGTTGATACGGATGCATTCCACAAATGCTTTATTTATTTTGTATTCCGTGTATACGTACTATATTATAATCAAATGTCATTTCTTATTTTATGAAACATTTGGACAATAAAATAATTCTGTAGTTCCCATTTCTTTCAATATCTCCAGACCAATTAAACCATTAATGCGCAAATGCACATTTTTGTACACACATTTTCAAGTACAGAATTCTATTGGAAAAATAAAGTCATTTTTATCCTAAATCATATATAGGGTGTTTTCGAGGGTGCTCTTTCAGAATCTGCAACTTATTTTGTAAAAAAAGTCAATAAGTGTATTATTTTTGAGTTTTTTTAAAAAAAATACAAAAAATTTAATAAAACTTTTATTTTAATCAATTTTTGTTACTGTTTCTGTTATTGGATAATTATATTACCGCCAGAAATCGCGGTCCGAATGTCTGGCGTTTCCGAAATACTGGTTGTGAACCTTTTTTCCTCTTTTAAATTATGCATTTCAAAATTTTTTTTCTCGACAAGAATCACTTTAAGAAAAAGTTTTATAGATAAACAAGTACTTATAATTATTCAAAGAACACACATGATTTTTTTCAGAAGTTTTTAAGACATTTTTTGATTTTTCAAAAATGTTAAAAATTAAAAAATACTTGAAAATGAGTGAACAAAAATGTGCATTTGCGCATTAATGGGTTAACCCATTAAGTCCCAAATGTCGTCAATTTTAAATGAATTTTCATTCAATTTTTTTTCATATTATCTGCACCAAAAACAATTTCTGACACATAATATCTAACGTAAAATTTCATGCTCTTTCGGAATATGGCTTCAGAATTTGTCTAAAATCAATGCTTAAAAAGTTACAAACAATGTGTTGCAAAAAAAATGCTATTTGACTGAAAAAAATTTTAGATCTAAAATTTTTATATGAAACCGGTAATATACACAAACTCTAGATAAAAAAGTATTTTCGAGATCTACATTTGAAGATATCTGGGTTCCGGAATATAAAATTCAACATAACGGTCTCCAAAATGGCGTCTATTAAAATTTTTTTTGAAAATTTCAGGTTGCACTAACTCAAAAACCATGACTATTTTCAAAAAAATGCTTTTCATCTCTTTTTACTTTTCACTCTTAGCATTTTTTTTCTTTAAATAAATAAAATTTAATTTCGTTAAATGTTGATCGCTATTAGAATTTTGAAGGGAATTCGAAAAAACTGTTTGCATTTTTGGTGCAGAGACATTTTTATTAATAATTTATATAATTCTTTACAATACTGTATGTATTATAGGCATTTTCAATGGACGGATTCGTTACATGAAACTTATTACAGATCAGCTTCTAATTGTATATCTTTCACTATTAATTAGATATTATATTATATTTAAGGTTGGAAACGATCCTTATGAACAAGTAAAAAACACTGTTAACTAATAATAGGGTGTCCGATTTTTATTATGCATCACTCTTCAGGTCTTTTGGATACAATTGCACAAATAAGATTTTTTAAATTAATATTTCGATTGTCCAAGCAAAAGCAATATATATAAATTAATTATTTAATTTACAACAACTCACCCAAAAAGTATAATGTTATAATTTTTACAAAAGTAAACATCTTGTCACTAATTTAGTATAACTATCTAAACTATCCGAACTACCTATGTATAAAATTGTTAAAATTTGAAATTGTTAATGAATATTTGAAAAATAAAATTGAGTATGAAATTGCAATAAATAAATTCTATGTAGAACTTTTTCTATCGTTTTCACTCACTTTTCAAGCGCGATCTTTTCAGCTTATCACGCACTGGTCTGATCTAAGATCTCAGTTACTTAGTTAAAAGTGTTTTTTACTTGTTCGTAAGCATCGTTTCCAACCTTAAATAATTAATTTTATCCACGAACGTTCTCCTCAGTATTATGATATATTACATATTAATCTTACAACATATAACAATATATAAATATATTGTACATACAAATATCATCAGACTTTTTGAATAGATTATACAATAAAAACATAAACATAGAATTATTATAATACATATAATACATATACTAAAATGTTTATTTAAAAAGATATTGTAATAGCATTAAAACAATATGATATCATGTATATTCAAAATTTTGATCTAACATCATTGAAACTGAAAAAGGTAAAAAGAAACTATCGATCATAAGGAACAACTATACTTTACAAAAACTAAATAAAAGATTTTTGCAAAGAATAGTTCGTTGCGATCGATAGATTCTTTCTACCTTTTTCGGAAATTAACACGAACGATGGAGCTGCTTTACATAATCATAGAAACTCCAGGGTACAAAGGAGGGCGCCGATAGCGGCCCATGGTCAAACTTCGCACGAATCCTATAAAATCGACTTCAGCACGAAGAATCCTTAAACTCTATTAATATTTTGATCAGCTCTAAAGAATAAAAAAAATTTGAACGTTTATCTGCGTTTACTTATCTTCTACGTATTCGCCGGCGTCCTCCTTTACGATTGTTTGCCTCAGTTTTTATACATTACTTTATTAGAATTCTACTGCTATTCTGTGCAAGGTACTTTAAACGATCGTTTGCTAATAGCAATATAAATAAATATGCGGAAATTGCACCATATTCAAAAGTTTTTCCAGAGTCGCGTAATTGAAGAACTGCAATGGGTTCGCTACCAGGGGCAATTTTCCGGAATAGAAAGTATCGGTATTATTTTGGTGCATATATAGGTAGCTTGTATAAAATATATTTTAAAAGAGAATGTCAATATACTGAAAACAAATTAAATGTTCCACATAGACGATTGAAAAAGAAATATTTAAAAAAAGATACTTGGTTTTTAAAAATTTGTGTGGATTTTGAGAAGTTACGTGCTTAAGTTTCAAAAAATCGATTATAAATATATAAATAATACATTGACGGTAACTGATTATACTCAAAATTCTGTAGTTTTATCTGCATAATACCGATATATATTAGCTTATACATTTGTATCTTATAAATTGTCAATTTTATCGTCTGTCATATTTCAGTTCCTCTAAAATATTAATTTGTATAAATATTTATTTTTAATGATCTTATGTACGATGCAGTATGCTGACCACTATTGTAAACAGAAATAAGTACCTATATATAACTTAAACTCAACTCTTAAGCTGTACAGCTCCCCATTGCATTGCTTATTAAACATGTAGTTCAAAGAATCATCTATGTACAAATAAGACATTAATTTGCTTCATAAATCTATGAATTACAAACAAATTTCTATGAATGTCCTTACTCATGAAGTAAACGATGTAATACACCGTTATCTTTTATTAATATAAATGTCTCGAATTTGATCTGTTAACCACTCAATAGCAGCTTGTAATCCCTCACCCGTAATAGCATTCGTTGCTCGTATATGCCAAGGTTTGTTTTGGATTCTGTCCAAACCTAGGCCAGCTACAAGTTTTACCGTTGTTAAGGAATCCGGCAAGTCCATTTTATTAGCCAAAAACAGTATTGGAAGTTTTCGACCTGCAAAATAACAATGCAAAATTTATGTTAAATAGTACAGAAAAATACTGACATGGCTTCGTCATTAAATTGCATGATATTTATAGTTTTACCATCTTAAAATAATTAGGTCGGATTTCGGACTAATTTATAATCAAAGTGCAGACTCGGTTCGCACACTTGAGTCGCAGTTGTCCTTGTCTGGACCATAAGAGATCACACTGGTGCGAGAAAGACAACTGCGACTGAAGTCAGACTCTCGACGGCAATTCTGACCTAAATAAGCGTCGCGATCTTTGATGGTATCAAAATACTTCTAAAAACAATAATAGTTTTTGATAAAAAACCACCTCACGCACTCGCGGTACATACTATATATTTCTTTAAATGCAAAAACCGGTAAGGTAGAAATCATTCTGGTCATAGTATTTCCTAAAATAATTGAACATTATAATAAAATGTTTTGTGTCTCGAAACTTTTGAATTTTGTAGCGAATTTTGTAATGAATCCAACACTTGAATAATAATTATACCAGCAATATCCGGATGTTGAAGAAGCATGTCCAACTCTTCCTTCGCTACAACTAGTCGAAGTTTATCACTGCTGTCAATTATAAAAATTATACCGTGACAGTCTTTGTAATAATGCTCCCATAAAGATCGATAACGGTCGTGGCCAGACATATCGAATGCAGTGAAGCCGACATTTTTAACTGGAAGAATAATTTTATTATTTATGATCTCATAAGAACTGAATAAAAATAACAGATTATATACAGACAAACCAACTTACACCTAACAACTCTTAGACAATTATTATAAGTAACAGTTCAAATTCAGGGTAGATTTTGATTTTATATTCGGACCTGGAATTCCGAATTTTTAACAAAAATCATTTTCACCGCCGGAGTTAAAGTTTAGTTCATTTTATAGCAAAACAGAATACATATATAACGCATTACCGTTCTATAAACTTCAGAATATTGGAAAAGTATTTCAAAAAACATCAATCTCCCCAATAAACACGGCATCTTTAATTGTATTTAAAGATGACCTGTTTATTGGGTCCATATTGTATTGCCTGCAGTCTAGTTTGTCCCAGTGGAAAATTTTAAATGTACTTAAGAAAATGTATGAAAATGTATACGTATAAGTGTACTAATAAGTGATATCAAAGAGTGAATAAATGTTGCATTTCGTAATAACTTTTTCATCGACTCGATATATTTATACATATACCTTTTGGTACATTTTGATACATTTTCGTACCTTTCTGAAGAGAATAATTTTCAATTTGAGAAAAATTTATTGATTTTAAAAATATTTAGGTACACTTTTATAGGTTTAAATAAATTTTGATACATTTTGATACGGTTGGTACATTTTGTCAAAAATCACAAAAATGTACATAAATATATCGAAATGTTTTAAATAGCGCATTAAAAAGTATTAATCAGCTTATAGGAGAAAAAATATATAAAACTTTCATAAATTATTGATTTTTCGGAATGTATCAAAGTATACTTACATATAAAAAAATCTAGTACATTTTATACACTTTCGTATATTTAAAATTTCCACTGGGGTTGTCCGTTGTAGTTTGAACGTCCAATAAGCCCAGTAAACATAAGTTCTTTAAAATATTAGTCTTAGACTTCAAAAGTCCACCAAAAGTCAAAACTCAAAAGGTACCTAACTTATATACGTATCGTTTAAAAAAGAGGAATCTTGACGAATAGTTTGAGATAAGTACTCTTTTCTTAAACGATACCTATTGGTGGACTTTAGAAATCTATAAAAATACTCTTCAAAACTTTTGGTCACGACTGTAAATTCAAAACTGTGAAGGTCTGTCGCCTGAAGGCTGAAGGGCGACGGCTCAGCTGCATCGGCTGATGCACAGCTTCAATGGGACATTTTCACCCCGTGCCAGCGTTGCAGAACGATTATCAGAATGACTCCATCCGGCTATGTTCAGATCATGAATGAACTCCAAGCAGCTATATTCGCGTGGTCCGCGCGACAACGAACCGTTCCGCCCGAACCAAGTGAACATATATGCTATAGCTGCTTGGAGTTCATTTATGATCTGAACATGGCCGGATGGAGTCATTTTGATAATCGTTCTGCAACGCTGCCCCGTGCCGCGGCCACGCGCGCGTATCTTACGTTACGTTCCACAAAACCTGCTGATGGTGGCGCTATCTGCTACCCTGCCCAAGGCGAATAGTCTGGGCTTATCTTTGTTTTGACTTTTGGTATTTCAATCAAAGCGGGAAATTAACTATTATTAAATATAAAAACCGTATCGCAATATGTCCTCAAAACGTGCGAAAAAACGTCCTCTTACAGATGAATCGGATAAAGCAAGTTCAAATGTTGCCAATGAATTGGAAAATGGTATAAAATAAAAAATTGTATTACATTTAACCTCTATGAAAATCAACAGAAGTAAATGTTTATGTTTTAGATTCAATGAAAGAAAATAATATTAAGCTGTTGGACATTCAAAAAATGAGAGCATTAATTGCAGAGTTGGATGTAAATTATATCACTCAAAAAAAAGAATTAGAAATACACAAATCTCAAATTAATTCTTTGTGTCGTTCTACTGGTATTTATTGTGTAAAATTTAGTAGTACTGAATTCGTCTTTGATATCGTGATAGCTGAAAATGGAAAGCTAGTAGAAACTTATAATGTGCAAATTTTTAATGAAAATGACAAAGGAGTATTAGGAAGACTAAAAATACCATTAGGTTTGGATATTCAACGAATACTTTTTGAAACTCCACTCGATCATCTTTTAAATACATCGAAATTTTTAAAAAACTGTAAACATTATATAGATTTATTTCATGAACGGAAGAAGCAATTTGAAGAATTCAAATCTTATATTGCAAATGCAATTAATTGTTTTATTGATACAAATTATAATTACACTATCATGTATTTACAAATTATGAAAGTGCATAATTCAGAAACAGATAAATACTGCAATCTTATTGTTTATCTTTTGTATGATTTAGCAGATGAAAAACCCAATACAATAAAAATTGATTCAAGTAATAATGAAGAAGAATTAGATGTTACAACACATACATATTTAAAATCAAGTTTGAAATGTTTTAAAACATCAAAATTAAAAGAAGCACTCATTAACTTTGAAGATCAGAATAACACACCAATAGTGTGGAAAAAAAAGTTGTCGGATGATTCATTACTCTCTTCTGTAAGTATTTCACGGCTTTGTAGTCGGTATCATTTAATTATTTTTTTTTGCTACGCTGGGTTTAAAATTTTGGATATGACTTATTCATAAAATGTAAAAGAAAAATTTTGAAACATTTAAATAAAATTCAAATTATCTATTAAACGTGTTAGAAAATTTTTTGTTTTCTTTCAAAAAATTTTTCTTTTAAGACATTACAAATTTTCTTCTATTTTTTACAGATCAGTATATACTGATCAGTATATACAGATCAATAATAATACTGAAAAAATGATGAATTTCTTTGTTTAAACTTTCATATTTTATTTTAGGACTCAATAGATTCAAGTGACTCCGAACCAGAAGATAGAAGTACTTTAAATAGAAAATCAAAACAAAGTAAAAAGCCTGTTAAAACTACTTCAAAATCTAAAGCTAAACGAAGAAAATCTACACGCAAAACCTCGATGGAAGACTCTTTTACATCGATTACTCGTGGAAAATTTACATTAACTAGTAAAACTAAAAGTAGTAGACGTATACTAGTGAGAAATAAACACACTACAAAAAAGCAAAATGATACACTAAAACAATCAAAATTAAACTTTGTAGTAAAGAAAAATAATAAAGTTGAAAAAAATAGGGAAACTTCGAGCTCTGAACCCAGTGATGGAAGTACAAATCATATTAATACAAATGTGCAAAATGAAGAGCTTGAATCTGGTATAAGTACAGCAAATGAAAACAATGCACAAAGTGCAGAAATTGACAAAGAAGTACAAAGTGAAAAAACTAAAAGAAATAAAGAAAATGCAGTAATTGAATCTAATGACAAAAGTTCAAAGAATGAAAATAATAACCAAAATAAAGAGCTAGAGTCTAAGGAAAAAACTATAGAAAACGAAACATGTAAACAAATTGAAACACCGGAATCTTTAGAAACCATAAAAAATATTGATGGAAAATCAAATTTCCTTCCTCATGGGAAAAAATTAGATCATCAAACTGTTTCAACAAGTACACCTTTAATGCAGAAGTCGAAAAGTATTTTAAAACAAGCTATGAGAGAAGATTTAGATGTCAGTGACATTACTAGAGTGGAAGGTATACTTCCAAATATTCCAGAATCATAATATATGCAAGATTTAAGAATAAGATCTACTCATTTTTTTTTAAATTTAATTACATAAGTTATTATAATGCTAAAAGTGACTGAATTTAATACACTAGTAAATTACTAATATAATTAATAAAATTTAAGTTTTATTTTGTATTTTACATTATAATATATATTGAAATTCATTCTTATTTAATTTAACAATTTACTTGCTAATGTGTATATTTGTTTCTTATAATCTGCAGGTTGTAAATAGTGTTTATAGAGAATTGTATTATTTATTTTTTTATATCATAGAACTTATACTTAAAAGTGCGACGTAAAAAAATAAAATATGAAAAACATGAAAAAATGATGTATTACTATGGTAGTATTGTATAAAATAGTGAGTTTTTCCACACGTTATGATGAAGCACTTACATGCGAATTTTTCGACATTGAACCCAACAGTGGGCACTATGTCTATGCAACGGTCGTCCTCGCGTTTGAAATGATTTATCACCGTCGACTTACCACTGTTATTAAGGCCCACTACTAAAACGTTAACTTCTTTTTTCCTGAGCCCTACAAGATTTGCTAGGCGATCAAATAAGCCCATGTTCTGCCCGTGTTGCAGCGCTACTAAATCGGGTCAGTAATGTTTACGGTAGGTCGATAATCACCCCCTTTTTCAGCATGTACACTCCTACACACGCACAGTGCTTGCAGTCTTTTTAAGCATATACATATATATAGTCACGTTAATCCATTGGCGACCGACCCCTTTGAGTCTCCTGCGATCGCGTTGCTATAATGCTATTGCGTATGCGCTTAACCATGGTATCTAAGAAACTAGAATCATCCCTAACATTACTAAAATCTTTAAGTACAATTTTTTCCGATTTATACATTTAAGGAATTTGTACAATAATGTTATATGAATAATTATTTTAGGTGAACACAACAATACTATATCAATTTATTTATCCAGCAATCAATCATTTTATGTTCTTTTGCACACCACTTATAAATTTCATATTTGGTATCATTATGATACGACAGATTTCAATGTTATCGACAGGAAAGTCCAAATGTATATGTATAATATATATGAATGGAATATTTTGAAAACTGCTCAAAAGTTTATACTTTGATTAATTAAATTAAATACAGAGAATAAGTATATATTATGTAATAAACTCGATGAATTGCGCTATTTACGAATTCATCATTCACCGTAAATATCTGTTTAACAAATTCAACTTTTCTAAAATTAAAATATTAAAATATTCGAATATTTAAGCTTAATTCCCTAGTTTTAGCGTTATCAGCCACATGATAACATTATAAATAATGTCACAAATTATAGCCTTTATATCAGAAATTAATGTTATTTTATAAACCACCGATTTTTTATACATTCACTGAGTTAGAGCTGAAAATTACTAATTCTGAAAAAAATTAAAAGAATCAATTTTAATACCTATGACTTTGAAAGTATAAGTTTGGTTGTACATACATACAGCAATAGCATAGTAGTGAATATACTAAAATTTAGCAAAAGCTCCTAACATCCCATTTTATTTTTAATTGCGCCTAACAACAAAGTTATTACAAGTTGTAGGGCTACAATAAATGAACAATTTGAGTCATACTAAGTCAAAATTACTTTAACCGTCCTGCGGAAAATATGAAAAAAAAATTCTGAGGCGCAAGTACATTTTCTAATTTGGTTATAAAATTATTAATTATTAATTAACCTAGACATTTTTCAGAAATGCACCTAAAAAATTCGGATTAAGTAGTAGACTATATAACAGTAGCAACAGTAACCCAGTAACCTAGGGAAATTTGTTTCGTGAATAATTGTTAAAAACTATTTATAACTATTATAAAATGTCGGAATAGAGACATTAATAACAATTATAAACCGTTATAAACAGTTTTTAACAGTTACATGCACTTAGTAATAGTTTCAAACAGTTATTAACAATTATTAACATTCATAAATTTTGAAACAAATTTGAATAGCCAAATTTTTTAGAATTTAATATAGATTAAAACTATTATAAACGGTTATAAACAGTCTGTAACACTGATTGAGAATTATTAATAGTTATTTACAATTACTTACATTTATAAATTTCGCTTCTAATAACATTTTGGTTGTAAAAGTGTCTTCGAAGTTATTAAATGTGAATAATTGTTATTAACTGTTAGAAACTATTTGTAACATTTTATAATAGTTACAAACAGTTATAAACAGTTCTTAAGAGTTCATAAAAGTTTGTAATATATAGTTTCTAACAATTCAAGACATAAAAAAATTTCCATACTAGGGAAGTGCTAAAAAAATTCAAAGCTGTTACCAAAACTGCTATTTTGGGCATTTTGACTTGAAAGTGGTGGACATTCAGGAAGAATTGTTATTGTTCAATTTGTTCACTGGGATAAGGGATCATTACTTATGGGAACGTAACTATAACCTGCCGAGTGCCGTCTGCCGTGTGCTGTCAGCTGTGGCCGCCCGCGGCCCGGTGCGTGAAATACTGTAGTGGCGCCACAGTCCACACAAATGCAATGCTCTCACAGTCTCACTTCTCAGTAGTCAGTTCTGTAGACTGTCAGTACTGTCACTAGACTTACAGTGTACTGTGTAATATGATTGTGAGAGCAGTTTACTTTCTACTACTTTGCTTCATTCAAGTTTTAGCCTTTCAAGCAGCAATTTTAGTTATTCAGTGTCTAAGTACATCTTGAAATATCCCGGACAGACTATGTTTCAGCAGTATTGAATACCTGATGAATCATAATTTCAACAGTTGGAAAAACACGCAGGATGAGAGAATACGACGTATGGCTAGACAATAAATATCGCGGTAGTACATTGGCTTAATTCAGGTGACGTGTAAATAGTGGTTATTGTATCACCACTTAGTCTTCATCTTTCCCTGTTCGGCTGTTGCGCTCCGAGACCTCGACAGGGAAATCGCTTATAGCTGGATCGAAGGTCACCACAGATTTTGGGTTAGAACAAGCAGTAGACAGGACGGACTGCAAAAACTTTGTCTCGAGCCCATCCGTAGTAGGATTATGAGAAGATGGATAAGGAAATTGTTTTCACTGCCGCGAGATTGGGCTGGCTGCATCACCTGCAGGTTAGTTCATTTTTTTGCATGTCCCTTTTATCACGCTCATGGTAGATCATGTGAGAGGACACCGTATCACCTATTAACAAGAAATTAAAAAGAATCAATTTTAATTTTGCATCTTTTTTATAAGATTGCTACACATGCACAAGAAAAGTTTAAAAAAATCTATAGAATCAACTCATCAATTACACGCGTATAACGTGAACTTTAAACTCTTAGAGATAGACAGTGTTAATATCTTTGACCTTTAGTTTTCAAAATACTTCGATAGAAACTTTATTTCCCAAAATAAAAAAAAATCGGATCTGAAATATAATTTGCACACATTTGCGTATCTTCCTTAAGCTCAACTGTCGACGGTATAAGAGCTAGGAACTCGGTATACAGCCCGCTGCGCTACAGCTATTGATACACATACTGAAGAATCAGAAAATGCGCATTACTTATATCTACATCAAAACGAAGAAAATGTTATTATAGCTCTCGAAAAACTATGCAGCCTTCAGCTTCTGTCCAAGAGCGGTTGGCCAAGCACATTTCATATAACTAATGACTATTAACAGATTTAGAGAAGATTAGTATGCATAACCTTGGTGTTTACAGTTTACAGTTCGGTAATAATGCAGCTTCATCGATGTGTACCGATGTTAGATAATTTTTATAAATACAATATAGACTTCCTAAACAACATTTTAAGCTGCAGTATAAATTTATATCTGAATTTTTAATTCCAAAAATTATGAATATCTATGTAGGTTATTATAGTTTCTGAAGAAAGGAAAAAGAATACATTATATATTCAAGGTCTGCCTATCTGTAGAAAGGAATTCCATTTTTATAAATTAAACTAAAGCTTTTTTCAATAATAAGTATTATAAAGTATGTAAAGTAAAGTAAAGTAACCTAACAATGATGTCATAATTCGAAATTTTTATTTTATAAGTATTTTTTAAATATTTTCTAAATAATTAGATTTTTATTAGTAAAATAGAATAAGAAAACGGAGTACTCTATTACCAAAATATTTTATTTAATCAAATAAACATATGAAAGAATGTTTTGCTTTTTTATTTACACTACTAGATCGGGTGGACGCTTCGAGTCCCGTAGATTATAAATTAGCTAAAGTTAGGTTTGTCAAGTTTACTAAAACGAGCACCTACAAAATAAACAAAAACTTTTTTCTTAATCTTTTCGACTAATCAGAAAATTTTTAAACTACCATGAAAATCCCATGCGATGTATTTCATTGGAGTGCGTTAAGTGCAGTCAAAAAATTGCATATAGGTAGGTATGTATACCTCCTAATAACTCAGCCTTAGAACACGCTTCAAATGTTAACATAACAAAAAAATTGCGTTAATTGCTGATTTGTGACATATGACCATCATGAAGTAACATTTCATTTCAAATCGATAAAGGAAAAGGATGTTTTCATTCTGCTCAACAATAGACTTTTATTGCAAATTAGATTAGCGATAAGGAAAACAAGTGATTTTGACGACTACCGCTCGAGTTTCGTCTGCCAGTTTTGTCCTACTGAGTGTCCCAAAAATAACATTCTATTTTTGTATTTTACGTTGTACACTACAGAAATGCCGTGTGTTTTGACAGATCTCGGTCTTTCGCGATTTTGGAAGAAATTTTTTCAACTTTCATTTTATTAATAGTATCGTTGAAATTTATATTTCTATAATATACTGATGAAGTATATTAACGTCAAAAATAAATTTAAATTTAAATTTCATAACTGATCAAGTCATTTCATAAATGTGACGAGAACATAATATGGTAGTAATTTCAAAGTAATTCTTGAACAGTCAAAAATTTTAATAATTATTGTTTTCTATGTATACAGTAGCTAATAATTTGAAAGTAGCACATGTTTCACTTTTTCATTAAGTACTTTTCGTTATTTTTTAAATAGATTATTACTTGAGTATTAATTTTGCCATCTTTATTATTTATCTAAAGTATTTTCTTCAACGTATCAAAAGATTACGATTTTATGGGGCATTAACATATACAACGTCACCAATTGAAGGGTCCCATGCAAGAAGGGGCTCAGCGCTCGAAACAGTCAAAACGTGACATCGTGGTTACCAAAAATCAAAATTGCTAAACTCAATTTTAAAAAATATCAGCTTGTAGAGAATGAAAAAACACAACTTTTTTACATTGACGGTATTTTGATAAAAATTGTAAACCAAGAATTTATAAAGGTTACTTTCGTTAGATTTTGAAAACATAAACTGCTGTAACTTCGTCAATTATCATCGAATCTTCACGAAACTTCATACAGATGTGTAAAATATACTAGCGCTGGTGACAATACCATTATTATAGCAAAAATAGTTAATTTTTTTCGAAAATTTAATTTTAAATCAATAAAAGTCGGTCATTGCGTTTTTCTCACTTCAGCAAGAAAAAGTATCGACGTAAGTTTAAGCTGCGAAAAACTTCCAGCGAGACAATTGTTCCTCTATCCTTGACAAAGTTTTATAAAAAATTTCAAATCGATCCATAATGAATTCAGTGAAATAGAGCAGTTTTATTACAGCCGCGCGTTCGCGGCTCGTTTCTTACACGTCATCTTAATGCTTTCGCTCGCCGCGGATGGAACTCGTACGAGTCGCGACAAAATATAATTTTTGTCAAAATACCGTAAATATAAAAAAATTGTGTTTTTTCATTCTCTACAAGCTGATATTTTTTAAAATTGAGTTTAGCAATTTTGATTTTTGGGAACCACGACGTCATGTTTTGACTGTTTCGAGCGCTGAGCCCCTTCTTGCATGGGGCCCTTCAATTCTTCAGCTCTAGAATTATTCATATCTAATAAGTTTTAACATTGTTGAAATATTAAATACTAAAAGTGATATATTTTCACCTCATACAAATTAATATTGCAGTTTAAAGATTAATTTGCACAATATTCACCACCTTATCGTACATTCAACACCTTATCGTCTTTTGAATCGCAACTAATACTAATAAATGTGGTCATCTAGAATGTGCCTATTTAAAAGAAAAAAGGATAGGATGCAAAAATTCAACGTAATCCGATCTTCATAAAGATAACTAACCCAACCCGTCAGGTGTTGCGATAGTTTCACGATTCAAGACGCGTCTGTAGTTCTGTTGTTATCGCTACAACTGGTTTCACTGTTATCTTGAAATGAATTGTTCCTAGCAAAGTTTTCAAAAAGTTTTGAGAAAATTTTGCTTTTTATGCTCAACAACTTTTACATTTACCACTTATATTAGAAATTAATATTTTTTATGTTAATACCAAAAAGCAGTTTTTAAGCGAGTTAACCAATCTAGCAGACGAATAATCCTGTCTATTTCGCCACAGTTTTGAAAGGCAAACTGACTAAGGACTCGACTATTTCTAAAATCATATTTCTGCTAATTTATTATATTTTAATCGATTTTAACCTTTAGAGGACTAGAATTTGGGATTCTTGGTCTCCTTCACAAAATTCATAAAAAAGGTATCTAATATGTTAAAACTATCATGGGTAAAGTATCGATCATGCGTCGCACCGTATACGGGTTTTTCCGTCCTCTAAAGGTTAAGCTGATAGATCAAAAGCACATACATGTGAGGTTTTGGTGACGATCAGCTGAGCCACTCGGAGCTAACATACGTGACTGCATGCAACAAAGATAGTATATCTTCATTGAAAGCAGCGCTATATAGCATTGTTATTTACATTCGTCGTGTGTATGCTGATAACCTTACTTTTTAAGAGATTTTCGCTTTTATTACTATTTTGTCATAAATCTGTTTCTCAATGCGTTGACATTCTATTGCGTGAAGTCCATTATTAAAATAAAATGGCAACAGATAAGTCTGTTGTTTGATAACCTTCTTGCTTGATCACAACCGAGTTTTTGACGACTCAGCTTTATGATGGCTAGCTGAATCAAACGGCCACCCGGACTCATTAATTTTCTATCAAGGTAAACGTACAAGATTTAAAAAGGAATAATGCGCAAAACGTTGCGAATTTGTTTAATCTTAATTTGAAAAAGAACATTCTATTGGGGTGATTCCGATCACCGTGTTATTAAGTGACAGTCTGGGAAAAGATGTTAGAAGACACTTGCAAGTTGCAATGTCTATCGTACTCAAATCTTATTTAATAAATTTATACTATTACAAAATGTATTTATAAATAATAGTGTCTACTCTTCTTTTATTCAATAAATATTATATGACCAATAATATTTATTTATATTATTAGATATCAATATATCAGCTTAAAATGGAATAAATTATAATTAATCAGCAAATACACTGAGCAACAAAATTATCGCAACAAAATTTTTCATCGAAAAATTGACATTTTTCAAATGCTTGTAACTCGGTTAATTTTCATCGTATTGAGATAATTTTTTTTTATTTTTATAGAGAATTATGTGCACTTTCAGGAAAAAATGATATCCAATAGCTGAGAGACAATGCCACATTACTATGTCTTAATCAGGCCTACCAACTTTTTTTCTTAAAAAACGCAATAGTTTGCACGTTTGCTTGGAATACCAAAAAATTTTTTTCAAAAAACCACAAATACCATCTTAAAGTACACTTTCCAACGAGTATTAAAAAAAATCGACCCTCTACGATTTTTTTTGACCGAGTTATTCCATTTTAAAGATATTCCTATGTTTTAGCCAAATACCGCCAACATCAGCATTACCCGATACGTACCGCGAGGAGGTTGTTGGTCGGACTTACGCATCATTGTGGCCCTGAAAAGGGCCGATTATGTGAACCATTTCTTACATTAGGGACCCCGCGGCTCGTCACTTCCGCAGTATTTTTTTACTCCAAACCCTATGCGCCTAAGACCTTTAGTAACGTGTATTACCACCTCGCTGACGAATTAGCTATCCTAAACGTTGTTGCATATTAATGCATGCTCTAATTGAATCTTGAGGTATCTCGTGCCAAATTTCATTCAGAATTCTCTCAAGCTCTTGGAGGTTAGCAGGAGGTCTCTCTAAGTTACGTGATCGCCTATCCATCATGTCCCACACATGCTCTATAGGATTGAGGTCTGGGCTATTAGCCGGATGAGGCAATACCTCTACGTTGTTTCCTTCCAAGTAAGTATGAGTTATCCTTGCAGTATGGGGGCGTGCATTATCC
>UELU01137645.1:0-10677 GCA_900490025.1 Megastigmus dorsalis | reverse complement strand
ATATATATATATATATATATAAGTCTCGAATCTCAAAGACTTATGGAATTACAAATTTTGGGGTAAGATGTAGGATTAATTCGACACGTGTTGTTGCAGTAAGTAATAACTGTAATTACAATAAAATAAAATATAGAACATTTGAAAATATTATGTAATAGTAACGCCGTTTATAACGCACCTGAATCAACACAAATTGTCGGTATCTCGTAATATTAATGTTTACATTTATGAATATCGTATAAGTAATATAATACGTGACTATGCCGCGTCAAGGTTCAGTAGCGACTGCCCGACGCTTGCACGCTGCTTGTAATGGACATCTCTCAATCACCGGTAGCTGTTAGTCATGTGACATAAGCTTCCAGGTGGTTAAGTTTGAGGAGGCGTCAAACTTACATCCCCCCAGTCAAGCTGAGGGATTGGATCAGAACGTCGGTGATAGGGAATCAGTTTACTAGCGTGGAAAATATTTGACTCCTTTCTTTTAAAATTACTGTCAATTACATATATTAGATTAGATAATCTCCCTTTTATTTTGTATGGGCCTGCTCTGATTGGATCCAATTTATTTCTGTCTAATTAGTTACTGTTTTGAATATGCACTAAGTCTCCTATGTTATAGCTGATACTAACCTTATTTTTATCATAATAATGTTTATTTTGTTCGTGAATTTTCATTGAATTTTGATACGCTATTAATCTATTTTCTCTAAGTTTTCTTTGTTATCTTGATTAAGTTCTTTCGGTAAGATTGACTCATCTATTCCTGTTAATAAATGATTGGGCGTGAAGCCCGTTGAACTATGAATTGTATTATTATAATCTTTAACGCAATCTTCTGCTATAGTCGGCCATGGGCGATTTCTGTTTTTCGATATTTTGCATCTTATTCTATTGATTAACGTTTGATTAGTTTTCTCATTGAGCCCATTGGAAAAAGCGCAGTCTACTGCGGTAAAGATTAGGTTGATTTTTTTTTGTTTTAAGTATTGTTTGAAATCTCTGGAATTAATACCAGCGTTAATATTGTTTTTAAGTCACCTTTATCCTCTACTATTTTCACTAATTTTATGAAGTCTTTTGCAACTTGAGTTGTACCCGTTGAGATAAAGGCAAATCTGGTAAAATGGTCGATTATTAAATGTAAGTATTTTTTTGTGCTTCTATTACCTGCGAAACCACCTATTGTATCCAAGGCAATAATTTCAAAGGGTTCCGAAGCTGAACCTAATTGTGACAATGGGGCTTTGAAATTACCAATTCTAGTCTTGTTTTTAATACAGGTTTCGCACGAGCGACATATTAATTTAATATGTTTATGCATGTTTTTAAAATAAAATTTTTGAGCAATTGTTAATGTTAATTGTTTAGTTCATATATGTCCCTGTTTATTGTGTACATTTTCAATTAAAGAAAACCCAAATTTTTCCGTCAACCAAATTTTTTTTTTGTTTAATGTTTTGTAAATTATTTTGTCTTCAATTTCATACTTATCATCAAGTTTTAATTGTTTCTGATCGTTAATTATTTCGTTCATATGTAGAAAATTTACTATTTTTATTATTGATTTCTCCTCGTTATTATCTACTTCCAAAACTGGATTTCGGGATAAACAATCCGCTTCTAGGTTATTTCTGCCGGGGTTATAAACTATATCAAAATCGAATTGAGATATATAATTTAAAATTTGTCGCAATTCTGGATCATTGCAATTATTTATGTTAAAGTTTTCTAATGGTTTGTGGTCGGTAAATATAATAAATTTTTTTCCTATCAAGTAGCATTGCTAATATAAAATACTTTCTTTTATTGCGAGACATTCAATAAATTGCTTTTTTTGTTTTTTGCGCCTCAGTTAATTTTCTAGAAAAGTAAAATACTGACTTTACAGATTTATCTAGCTGGAGTTGTTTTAGTACCGCACCCACTCCCTGTAGACATGCATTCGTGTAAACGTAAATTGGGAGTTCAGGATCGGAAATTGCTAGAATCGGATCGGAGCAAAAATGATTTTTTTATTTCTCGAAATTATTCTTGCAACTTTCGAACCAATTAAATTCTACATTTTTTCTCAATAGGTTGTAAAATGGTTCTAGTATTATAGTATTATAGTATTATAGTTGAATTAGGAATATATTTCAAATAAAAATTAATTTTACCCAGGAATTGTCTTATTTTTTTTCTCGTTTGCGGTGTAGGAAAATTTTTAATAGCGGTCACATTATTATTTAAGGGTTTTATATTATTGTAACCTATTTCGTGACCCAAATATGATATTTTCCTTCGTGCAAAACGCATTTTGATTTTTTTAGCTTAAGCCCATGTTTTAACATTACATTCAAAGTGGTTTTAATGTATTTTAAATGGTCTTCATAATTTTTCGAATAAATTAAAATATCGTCAATATAATTAACTGCGAATGAATCTAAATCATTTTTCCTCATTACACTGGACAAAATTCTTTGGAATATTGCCGGTGAACATTTTAAATCAAAAGGTAAACAGCACCATTGCCAGTGACCGTGATGAGTTACAAAGGCTGTATTATATTTATCTTTAATACGTAATGGAATCGACCAAAACGCCGAATTTACATCAAGTTTAGTGAAATATTTACAGTTCCTTGCGCGTAATGTTAGATCGTCGATTCGCGGGAAAGGTTGACTTTTTGGGACAATTATTTTGTTTAGCTCCCTATAATCAATACATAGGCGAGATTTTCTCCCATCTTCTTTCTTATATGCTAAGGTAACCGGGGAGGCGTATGGGCTATATGATTCTTCAATTAGCCCCGATTTTAATAATTCTCTAACATGGCTTTCTATCTCCATTTTATCTTGTATTGAACATTTGTACGGTTTTTTTGCTATATATTTTTTTCCGTTAATTTTATCGGAGCTTCATAATTTCTTATCATATTATTATCAAATTTAGTTTTCGCAAATGTTTCATCATATTTCGTTAAAATATTAAGTAAATCTTCATTAGAGTCAATATTATTTGTCATATTTACCTTGTTTTTATCATTTTTTTGTATCAACTCTATTTTTGTGTTATGACTTTGCGCTATTTTTAAATTTTTGTCTTGACACAGTTTAAATACTTTTATAAAATCAAGACCTAATAATATATTATCCCGAAAAGATTTACTTTTTACTATGAAGAACGAAAAATCTTTTTTTATTTTAAAAATTTTAACCGGCAAAGTGATAGTACCTTCAGATTTCGAAGTTCCCGAGATCGTCTCAATATTTCTATCCCCACTCATATTTTTGCCCAATCCTAGTTTTTTCCAAAAATAATGGTTTATTAATGATATATTAGCTCCCGAGTTGTATAGAGAAATGGCTTGTTTATTATTCACTAGGATTTTCAGTTTTATAAGTGGGTTCACTGCTCGTTTTTTGCCTCTTCAGTCCAAGAAATTACGTCTTGGATTTCTATGTTATTTGCTACTTTAATTCTATCATTTTTGTTTACTTTTTGATTCGCGAGTTTTGTGCGACAGAATTTTTCTGGATGGAATCTATTCGGAAAACCTACACTTTCACAGTAAGAACATGGCTTATATGTATTCTGATTTTCTAGTTTTTTGTTGTGATCGCCTTTTTCATTGGTCTTTTTCCCAAAATTACTCATCGGAGGTTCTATTCGTTTAAGTGCTGACAGCAAATCTTCCATGTTTACGAAATTTTTCCCTTCTAATCGCCATTTAACAAAATGTGGCAGAGTTATCACTATTAAATTTATCTGAGATACAATTGTTAGTTTTGGATCTATGTCTATCAAAAAATTTCTCTTTTTTAAAGCAAAGTCTAAAAATGAACCTTTAATGTATTTGAACGTATAAGCATTCGCGATTTCGGACCATGATTTTTGTCCAAATGTGTCTATAAATGAATTGTTCCAAAGTTCCCATGCATGTGATAACGAATTAGTTTTCAGAAATATTGAAAACTAATCTAGAGCAGCGCCTTCTAGAAATAATCTTAAAACCTGTGGGAGTCTACTCTCTCCAATATCGAGTCGTTGACATTCAGATACAAATAATTTTAACCATGACTCTGCATTAAAATTTTTCCCGTTAAATTTTTCAATCACCATATTTTTTGAAACTGAATGAATTGGTTTTTCGTGTGGTTGTAATACGGGCGGGGGATGTGACGAGGAAGGGAGAGTGTGAGCCTGAACGACCTCCAGATAATATCCATTAAAAACAACGTTACCTTCGTCGTCTAAGTAAACCTCTCGTAGTCCGTCTGCTGTGAAGGTTATGACCACGTTTCGAAATTTATTTCGCGTTTTCAAACTCTTGACTACTCCCTTTGTCACTGGGTGTTCGAACAGGTCTGCGTGTTGCTGTTTTGTTTGTGCCTCTTGGGGAAATTGATAAATTTCGGTCTGATCAATCAATTGAATTGTCTTCACTTTAACTATAGTGGTTTTTTAATCCAGTGCTTCGGATATAAAATAAAATTTTGCTTTTATATTACCCATATTTGTGTTGATTTATAAGTCTCGAATTTCAAAGACTTATGGAATTACAAATTTTGGGATAAGATGTAAGATTAACTCGACACGTGTTGTTGCAGTAAGTAATAACTGTAATTACAATAAAATAAAATATAGAACATATGTACATATTAACACAATAGTAACACCGTTTATAACGCACCTGAATCAACACAAATTGTCGGTATCTCGTAATATTCATGTTTACATTTATGAATATCGTATAAGTAATATAATACGTGACTATGCCGCGTCAAGGTTCAGTAGCGACTGCCGGACGCTTGCGCGCTGCTTGTAATGGACATCTCTCAATCACCGGTAGCTGTTAGTCATGTGACATAAACTTCCAGGTGGTTAAGTTTGAGGAGTCGTCAAACTCACATATATATATATATATATATGTACATTATATTCATTATTTAAACTCAAATCTTTTAAACTATATTTCTGATAAAAATTTTAAGCCATGGTTTTTTCTGGAATAGCGCAGTCTACATTTTCATTTTCTCGCAATAAAGAAAAGCGTACAACCATTTAGTTTATGCACTGCAATATTTGCAAACAACAGAATTTACAATCAACCCGGGAATTGAAACCATTAGTATATTGTTTCTATTCCGTCGTAACAGGCAGCGTCGTCCGTGTGTGTGTGTCAGTGTGTGAATGTCGCGACGCGATAGCCGGCAACACCGCGCGATCCAGCTTCAGCATTACCGCGCGTTGGACGGGCCCGACACCGCGAGGGCGTGACAGCAGCACATGCGAGTGCCGGTTCCGGCGAGCGTTCTTTTCGGTTCTCAGTTCTCAGCAGTCCATCACGAAAGACGCACGCGTTCGAAAGGCTCCGTGTTTTTTCTTTCTCCCTGTTAGTGAATAAAGTCGCACGAACAAGGTACTGCGCAACACTAAACGACTTGGAAGTTTTCAGCTTCCCGCGCGAGTAGCCATCTTTATTAGCGCGTCGTGACCACATGGAATTGTGCGTGCGGTAAACGTTCATTCATAGCCTCAACGGCTTCGAACGTCTTACAGACGCATAAGCCTCAACGGTTTATTATGTTCTGCGTGCGTGCGTTTAATACGTAGCCGCTACGGCTTACTGTTTAATAATTAAAATTCTCTCAAATCATAAATTCTCTTTCCTGTTCAATTTAATGTACATTTCCACATTTCATGAATAAATCTGGGTTTTTTATGCCGAAAGGCTTTTTCCCAAAAAATAGTGTGTTCTCTTTTCTAGCAAAAAATAAACTAACATAATCAATAAATAAAAGAAATTAAATTCAACGCGGTAAATTCGGTTTTAAGAATAAAAAATTAAGTAGAAAAAATAAAATAATCACACATACCATATAAGGTATGTTGATAGATCGTCCACGACGAATCATTAATGGTCGATTCTATGCACGACGAAACTCTTATTCGCAGAAGCTTAATATTAGCCAATGTAAACGCTTCAATGAAAGAAACACTTAAGTCGAGTACTACTGACGACTATTTATTTGGAAATAAACTAACCGAAAATCTAAAAGCGGCCAAATTAGTCGAGCAATCCGCTGAGGAAATAAAAGCACCCAAGAGTTTTTTGTATAAATCATTTGCAATAGAATATTAGATTTCATAACAAAAAATAAAATACTGAGTTCAAAACAATTTGGCTTTACCAAAAATAAAGGGACGAAAGACGCGCTAAATTATGTTACAAATAAAATATATGAGAATTTAGACAAACGTATTCCGATAGCGATAACTTTCATTGATTTAGCAAAAGCTTTTGACACTGTCAATCATAAAATACTGCTGGACAAGTTATACGCATACGGTATAAGAGGAAAAGCTAATAACAGAATCTTGTCAGAATAGGACAAGATAATAGCGATTTCAAAAACATAGACACGGGTGTACCACAAGGTACAATCTTGGGTCCTTTACTTTTTATACTGTACGTAAATGATCTACTGATAAGTATGTCTGAAAATATAGTATCATATGCGGATGATACCGCTGTAACGTCCGGCGATTACTAATTAATTCGCCGACCGTTTTACTAATATATTTTTGTATTTTATATTATATTTGATATAATTATATTAATTATAATTAGAAAGGTATGGAAACGAAATTTAGAATAAACCAGATTCGCGAACGGCAGCGGATGCAAGTCAGACGCTAACGCGGTAAAATCACTCCGGTTACAGCAGAGCGGACTTTTTCACGGACGTGAGAATTTCCGAAAGAGAGAATTTTCACTCAGTAACCGAACTTGAGCCACCTTAGACTAAAAATTATATTTTTTTTTCTTTATACTTGCAAATGCAGAAGATGCGCTCGTCGAGCAGTCTGCAACGGGCACCCAAGTCGCGAACATCGCAACCGCATATAAGAACCTCGTACAATTATTTCCAGCTCATTGTGTCGCGCTTTAAACAACCAAAAATAAGACTCGGGAACGCGACTTATTGCAGAATATATTCTAAAGATATAAATAAAGGAAAAGGATTTATCCCAATCAAGGAGTTTTACTTGCGTAGTTCCTCTTCCTCGCATTCGAAATAGCAAAATATCAAGAAGGTGAATTCTCCGAGGGTTTCGGCATCCGCCGTCGTCACGCAGCCTAAGAAGAACCACGCTATATACGTCAAAAATATATCAAAGCAGATCCTAAATTCAAAACGAGCAGGATAAACGCTTTCCAGCGTGATGCGGCCATAACATTGGTGACAGCGATCTGGGATTTGCTTCTGATCGAACCATTCTTTCCCTTGCAACAACATCAATTGACACGTTCCAGCTGCATTTTAACAGCAGGTCTTTCAACTTCGGATTAAACAGGAAAATGGACGCGAGGCGGAAGAACAAACACTTTCCAGCCCTGGCTGCCCAAATAGTGGTATAGGCATATCTGCTGCAAACCCTTGAGCCGACGCGTGGAATGATTGACTATCACTGTGGCTCTGCGACACCGAACATAACGACGATTTCTCTGCTAGAAGTAGAAGAATGCAACATCGAAGATATAGAACCAGATGCCATACCGGTGTATCTGCAACTCCTACAGAAGACAACATTTGCCACGACGGTTATACGTCAATGTAAGATCAAGGTAAAGCAGTCTGTACGATACTGTGGTATGCACTCGCATAACTCGATTGTACGAAACGGAGACTCAACCTTCGTCCAACCAGTGACTCGTGATTTGTGTATTGACTTAGTGAAGTTTGGACAGATGAAGCATGAACAGGCCATAATAACCGATCTGAAATTAAATATTACTAACCGTCGTTCTGTGACCGTAGCAGGTAACCTAAACTATAATGGCGCGTGTGATGGTGCTGCGTTTGTGTTCAATGGACAAGAATATAGGGGGGTGATTGTAACCGCAGAGCTCGAAAAAACAATGTCAGAGTTTTACGCAGATACGGATAAGGAACGTAACGAACTAATATTACCATCGGGGACACGTTGCCCTTTTAATACGGGTGACTGCATCGACTCAGACGAAAACTATGGATTCTGGGATCGGATCCCTCAATCTATGTGTAAATTTGAAGACTACGCAATATTATTTGAAGGGATGGGAGTAAGGGTGACCGATAATTTCTCCTCGAACCCAAATATATATTTTGGAAACTCAACAGACAATGTCCAGTTCGGTTTGGCACAGACAGGAGAGGAAATCCTATGCGGATATAAACTGATCAAAACAGAACATGCGAAATTGTTTATTTTTGAAACAACTAAAGGACTAACTTTCACCGAGAGGCGAGGTCTACAAGTCCCCAACATTTTACTGGCGGCTTACTTCAATACCAAGCTAGCGTATTTAGCGCGTCACATGAAGTCGCAGTTCAGATCAGTTTATAAGGATATTGTCTTACACCGTTGTAACTTGGAAAGACAGATAATTCTCAAATCGATACCATTGGCCTACTCTAATCCAGAATTGTTTGCGCTCACTGTAATGAAAACACCAGGCTACTTAGCCGTCCCAGCCGGGGAGGTCGCACATATCATTCAACGCGAAGCCGTACACTGCAGAATGCGCCAGACAGACATATGCTACTTGGAACAACCCGTGATATGCAAGAATGAATCCTGGTTCCTGAAATCAAGAACCCGGAACATTACTCGAATTGGTTCTCCGAAGGAGTGTAACAGCTTTCTTCCTTCGATGTTCAGTCACAAAGGAGGATGGACGCAACACGTGCCTGAACCAGTGGAAGCCAAACCACCACAGGTACTACGTCTCATGAAAACACTCACTTGGAAGTATACCGATATTTCAGATTTCGGAAAACGGTATCTATTCGCCAGAAGATCTAGCGCGCCTACACGAGCACGTCGTCTTTTCAGCTGGAAAACCAGCCCTCTTGGAGTCAATTACGCGTAGATTAATGGATCAGCACAGCCCAGTAGGGTCGGCAAACTTCCGTAACTTGTTGGACCAGAAAGCCGTCTCACAAATGGCAGAATCAAAAATGTACGAATTATGGACCGTATTCCTCAAATTCGGAACAGTATCAGCTGGAGTAATTATGATAATAATTATACTCCAACTTGTTAAATTAATCATCGATACATCTATACGTATACAAGATGGCGGGGACGGGTAAGAAACCTCCCGATCGCCCCGTGGACAAAGTATAAAAGTGCCATAAGGAAACAAAGATTGATGTTGTGATCTATGTTATCTGTGAAGACATTTATCACTACAATGATTTTAACAGAAGAAATTGTGGAATAATAGTGAGTGAGAACTTAGCAATTTGTAAAAATCATTCAGAGGTAAACATAACCTCAATAGCTTCCGAGCACGTGTTAACGAATGAATGGAAAACAGTAATTTGTCAAATAAAGAATATATCAAGTGTAAATTTGGAGAATAGTCAACAGAAATATTTTACAAAAATTAAGGAAATGGAAAATGTAATACAAGAACAGGCAAATATACTTAAAAATCAAGAAAAGATAATACAAGAGCAGAAAGACGAACTAATTAAAATGCAACAACTAGAAAATATACAACAAAAAAATAAACAACTAAGATTTGAGTCTATGGATCAAGATCAAACATTCCATGAAAGAGCAATATTTGAGAAAGCAGATTACGAGAGTATGAAAATTGAAAATCAATTACTAAGAGAACTTAACGAGGAATTAAAAGACAAAAATCAATTATTAAAAGATCTATTAGTAAAAGAAAAAGAAAGCACAAGTCACAATACAAGCACATTCGCGGAAGTTGTTACAGGCAAAAGTCAAAAACAAAAACAAGTACCTAAAATAATCATAAAAAAAACAAAAGAAAAAGGAACATTACGAGACTTAAAAAAAAAGTATCGCAGTGTCTTGTCAATAATAAAACAATTCAAACCAATAAAATCTTCGATATAAAAAATAAGGATGAGATTATAATAAGTGTAAGTGATAATAAAAGTGTAGAAAATGCTTTAGAAATATTACACTCAAAACTATCAGAGGAATGCAATGTAATATTACATGAAATCAACAAACCGAAAATGAAAATAGTCTATATTATATAGAATCTTTAAAGTGGCGTGTTAACCTATAGTATATATGTATTATAATGATATATTCACTGTCTTTACCTCTGATTCTACGCAGCTGCATGTAGCGTGGATAGTTAGTTTTGCTCCGAGTTTTGTCGTGTGCACATCGTGTATATCACTATAAAATCATGCTAAGTTGTCCAAAAGGTGAAAAAGCGTCGAATGATCGGTCTTCAAGACCACTGAAACGTAAGTTTCACGGAAATCGGTTTACAACTGGAGACGAGGATACGGATCCTAATACCAGTAGTAGTGCAAAAAAACTGTCGACGGCTGACGTGGATAATATAATTGTGCATCCCGGTCACTGTTATCGAATCCTTGAATTTTCATCTGCATTTTCCGCTATTTCAGAAGTTGTAATATGCAGATCTTGCAAACAAAACATAAAATTTGCAGAGAGTGGTCAAAAAATTGTTGAGACTGCAGCTTATTTGGCAGCAGGAATATTCAATGAAGGTTATTCTTCGATTTTAAGCACCATGCAACTACTTGGATTAAAAATTGGTCAGCAATGTAAGATGTTTGCAGATCAAATCGACTCGCAACGCATTGCACGAGAAAATCGGCGTTCATCATTCCGCAGCAAAGA
>UELU01137642.1:0-15372 GCA_900490025.1 Megastigmus dorsalis | reverse complement strand
ATGTTAAAAGCATCTTAAAAAGATCTTAAATAAAGCTCAATCAGGTATTAAATAGATCTCTAAAAAATTTAAATCAGATATCTCAAAAAGATCTTAAAAAGATCTCAACCGAAGCATTCACCTGGTGACATCTTAACTCGTCTTAAAAAGTTCCTTTTTTAAGACTGATATTATTAAGATCTTTTTAAGATGTTTCCTTTTTTTACGCGGGGCATACACGTAATATAATGAACAATAAGTATTTATTGAAGTTAAAAAAATTTTCCCCCGCGTAATAATTGACGTTAACACGTTTTTCACAATAAGGTAACATTGATTAGAATTCGTGCTATGACGATAAACGAAAATAATGAACGAATAGGTAATACCTAGCTAAATGAATATTAACTTGCACGGAAGAAAGACTGGGGGAATAGCTGCGCGAAGAGCGGTGTAGCAGCACCACTACCAGTGTGGGCAGCGGCTATTCTGTTTCTGGGGTAATGGTTATCCCACTCACGTATGGAGAGTTGAGATAATTTCTTTTCGATTGATTATCTCGAAACTTTACACTCATCGAAATCGAATAAAAAATCATTTCCAATGTAAAATTTTACGTTCTTTCAATTAGTGTAAACCATTTTGTTCTAGCCTAAGCCGTTCTCGAGATATAAGCAAAACTTTGAAACTCAGTTTTCGAATAGAACCTCTGGACCTAGGAAGCTGCAAATTTGAAAATCGGTTTTTTCGACCCCAATTTACCTAATAACCAAAATGCAGTCGTTTCTATTTCTATTTCCATTTCATTTGTACTTTGTATCTTGTTACTGTACTATATGTATCTTGTTTATTATACTATAGCATGGGCAAATGGTTCTCCTAGAAAAAGTGAACTGCTCTCCCATTTGAAGGGCAAGCGGCTCGCCGTACGCGTTGACTAACAACAACACCAGTTGGGGCAACCGCTCCCCCAGTCCTTTTTCCGTATGTTATTCTTTAGCAGATCACGCACTAAAGCCATTCTTTAGATTTTAAATTCGAATAATTTGTTGATGAATGTGTTTTTAATATTTTCAACTTAGTAAGACAGGTTTTTTGTAGTATAAGTACATTTTTTATAAAAGTATTGATCAAGAAAATATCCTGTGTGCACTATATATTTTTACTGCCACGTACAAATTTGATGAGAAACGAATAATGTCGGATCAAAATGTTGCTAGTCAGGGTTTTCTTATTAACTTTTTAAACCAATTTCTAGAACAATCATCTCAAATAACATTCTTCTATAGCAAGCATTAGAGTGTGTGTGTGTATCACGTCACATCTAGCGTATTTAATGTTTAAAATATTGGACGAGATCGTGAATAGGAATTCTGACTTTTCCAGTGTGCTATAAGCCCTGGACAAGATCAGTATGCTTGAATTAATGTGAATAAGTGTGTATGTAAGGATAGATAGAAAGAAAGAAATAATATAAATTTAAAAACTTATTTTTCAACACTTCCCGCAAATGACGAGAATTTGGCTCGAAAACTGACATCTTTGATCGAGAATACACTTTTGATGCAAACACAAATTCACTAATGTGCTGCTATCGTTATGTTGACAGATGTCTAAGCTTACTGTATGAAATTTTTGACCTGCCTATGTCAACCGGCACTTACCGCTGCAGCCATCTATCGAAAAACGGCGGAAGCAAAGTTGTACACCTAATATTGTTTTCTTAAATTATTAAAACAACAAATAAATTAAAACTATTACACAAATAATAATATTCATTTGACCAATTTTTAAATTGTTAAACTAATAAAGAAAAAATCTCTTGTGTAACTTGTAAAAACCGTATTTGATTATTTGATTATACAAAATAATTTTTTAGAAATGAATTTGTAAAATGTTATAAATATGTGTTTCTTATAAACAAAGAAAACAATAATTGTTGTTGCTTAAATGTTTAAAATAATATGATTTATACTAGAGTGTTTATATCTTACAATATTTTATGAATTATATTAAAAGAACAAAAGATATGTTTTAAACAATTAATTAAAAACGAGTTGCATTATTTATCGATTGAAAAGAATATCAGTACTTTTTGTTTCGCATTTGTTATACATGACTCCCATATCTACATCCTATTGTTTATATCATATTTATTTTTGCATTTCGACCCTGTACGCTTTTATACAATTCGTTTATTGATCGCATTTGAAAGAACGCAGAGTGAACAGTATCCTGTTTTACCATGAGCGAGCTTCGTCGATATTGATTTGTGATTCTACTGTTGGAACGAGCATTGATGTTCATTTATTATGCTATCTTAAGTAAAATTAAAAAATTAGCGAGAACAAGCGCGCGCGACGTTACTAATGATAAGGATTTATGAATTATTTCTACGTATACTGTATATAGTTTGCTTCGAACGAAACTCACTCATATATACAAAACAGGCAAGGTGCCTATGCCGTTTTACCCGCCAGTTTATACGAGGTGCTTGCGCACGCCTGCTACACCGTGCCGCGGTCATACGTTCGCGTATACACACATAGTTTTGTGTGTATATATAAGTGGCAGGAGACATCCATGAAAATAAAGTTTATATTTTATTGCATGATTGCCTTAATCGCGCCACTCGTTTGGAAGTCTAAATTGTACTTTTGTTACTTGTATATATAAGTGGCCAATGTGTGCGCGCGAGCTTGGTTGTGTACTTAAATCTCAATGCAAAATTAGGTTTTAAATAGTGGATATAAATTATCTTAAAATTACTATTAATTATTTCTTCAGAACTAATGTTTATTATATTTTATGTCTTAAATGCCAATTATACAGGGTATTATACAGTGTATCCCATTTTAAATAATGGATAGCAATATGTTAGGCGGTAAGCACTTTGGAGGAAAACTTTTCATACAAAAGTTGTAGAGTGCAGAAGAGGCTAGTTTGTGATGACCTTGACCTTAACCTTGAAGTTGAAGTTGATAGTCAAGGTTATTTCAATGTCAACTTCGTTTTTTAAATGCCTACCCCCACTTTTTTTTCAAAATTAAAAAGAGCTTAAATACCTAGTGGAACGTAGAATTTATAGGGGTTCCTATTTGAAAAAATGAAGTTGACCTTCAAATGATCTGGAGCCAAACATTCAAGGTCAAATTCAAGCTCACCATTGGAATTCTCGTTGAAAATCCTATAGACAAAATCAGGGGGGGGGGGGTCTCGAACATTTCGAACACCCTGTATATTGGTTTCTTAATAGCCATAAAACGCTGCCATTTGATTAACAAGTTGACCAGTCAAGCTCAACGGACTCTAAAGAATATGTTGCGTCTCTTAATAATCGGTACCCAATCGTCACGGATGTGCCCAGAATGTACATCTTTTTGAGGTGACATGTTTGATAGAATCGACGAATACCTCCACGGCTCGTCATTGATGACATACTCCATTTTCTAATTTCGCTTTAAAATTCATATTCACGATTTCGTATGAATCAAGACGATTCCTTTCATTCATGTATGTTTTCTTAAGAGAGAGATAATAATAATTATCAACAGCGAGAGCGATTTTGATATTTAATGTATACTCACCATGTAAAGCTAGTTGAATATAATTAAGAATTCTCTTTCCTCTTTGATAAGTGCATCCTGGTTGTCTACTACGACCATTTACATAAAAGTCTACGTGTCCTGAAAATTGAGAGATAATCATAAATCGCTAACGTCGAAGTCATTGCATGCTATTTTCTTTCAAAGCAATAGTCATAGTTTCTTACTCAAACTAGAACTACTTCATGTCAATACATATTCTGCTGCGTACGAGGATTAGGCATGTGATCTTATATAGGATATTTCACACTTGCTGCAGCGTACTTCCCTGGATTTTCACACCAATTGCATCCATCCTTACCGTTATATTGCTTCGTGCCTTGGATAGGAGCTCTAGCAGAAGAATCAACACAGCATAAAAGTACATATAGATTAATTGAATGTTCTTCGTCATTTATGTTGCACTTTATACCATCAGTAGATAATTTATTAATATGGTCTACAAAGGGATCCAAAAATACACTCCTTTTTATGGAACCATAATCCGCAAGTTAATAATTTTTTTTTTCTTACTTCAATAGGTATTTCATTTAGCATAAGGTACAGAGGCCAAATGGAGTATCGAGAGGGCTTAAACTTTGGCGCACCATCAGTGTTAAAAACTACAGTTAAATATCCATGTCTTTCATCCATTAGCAAAGATTTTACGAAATTCCGATACTCTTTACCATCATAAATATCTGCAATTACGCCTATTTCATGATTCCTTTCATTCACTATGTAATTATAATAATTTCCATATATATTTCGTAAATCAGAAATGGCTGATGAAGGATTAATTAAAACAAAAAAACTTTGACGAGTTGGATTCTTTAGGTCCAACTCATTATGGCAAGAACGGCAGATCTTTGGCAAATTATCATCAAATTTTCTTACGTATGCCGTACAATTGTGGCAAGTCGCATGAATTTCAGCATTATCCTTAGGGTTTAAAAATTTATCGATTAAATATTTGGAATCCGGCACTTCAGGTTCGACAAATATTGTATTTATAAGTTTGAGTAGATTTGTTAATCATATTATTGATAAACTATTTAATATGGAATACTTTAAAATCATTAAGAATAATTCTCCCTTGCTTTTGTCAACAGGTGTAGATATTTTATTAAAAACTCCTTTACTTTCTATTAATTCTTGCAAATTTTTTGGTCTTTTCGGCAACGGTATACATACTTCTTAAAAAAACTTGCAAAATCATCTATGGGCTCAATAATATTGGATTAAAAAAAATAGTGATAATTTTTAAAGGAATTCAACTTATACCCATGTAATGATATTATAATTATAAAATGCCAGGTTTTATATTGGTATAACACGGAAAAAAATCATAAATCGAAACTTCATTAATTTCATAAAAAAAAAAATTCTATTGTTTTATTAAATTATATTATTAATAACAGGTAACTAAAATAATGGAAATTATTCTTATCAAAGCCAATGCATTTATATTTGTGTCGAGGCCGCGATTTTTCAACGCAATATTGTAACTATAATCCTACTCTGTTGAACTTATCCACGTAGAAATATTTTTAATAGGAAGGTTAATTAAAATAAGTTTACGTAGATTTGGTGTCCTTATTAGTTGTTGATATTTACATGGATTTCCACAGGGTACAAAACTCATTACAAAAAATTGTAATAATTACACTTACTTCCTCTAAATTTTCCAACATTTCATAGTGCGATAAATCACGTGACGGACTATCGATTTCGGAAGTTTCCATCTACAAGAACATGAATTATGCTGATTTAATTAATTTTCCTTATATTGGTTAATAAATAATTATTACTTTCGATAGATGCAAGCATCTTTGAAAAATTTTAAAATGCGACATTAAAATGACAGTCAAAGAACAAATTTAGCATAAAATGTGAATGAAAAATCTCTACCGAGCCGATATTGACTTAAAATGTTTGTGTGACATTGGATTTTTGATACATTTAAAAAATTTAAAAATAACGGCATTAAAATGGGGGTTAAAAAGAAAAATTTAGTGTAAAATGGGAATAAATTAATAAATTCGAAAAAATTTATTAATTAAGTGCAAAATTCGGTTTACAAGAGATTTTTATGTCGTCGATTGATAATAATCCTCAGTCAGATTATCAGAATTTAAAATGACAAATTCAAAATGGCTGCCTTTGTAATGAAAAATTTGAGAAATTTTACGTATTTTACGCGAAAATTGGAATAATTTGAAAACCGTGGTCGCAAAAGTAAGAATTATAATGAAATGTGAAAGAAAGATCGCTACCCGAAAGCTTTTGTGTTTCATCTTACTTTTATAAAAAAGAAAAAAGATGGGTTTCAGGTAATAAAACTGAAGACAGTCTGAATCCACTTAAGCGCAGAAAGCTTCATATGATCTTCTTAGTAAGTAACATTTAAAAACGAACAATAATAGATGTACCGATTATGGAGGGTTTAAGCTACATTGGGGAATAATCTACTAATTTTAAAATTCTAGTAGACTGATTTGATGCTCTTGCAATGAAATTTTAATCTTAAACTATTGTTTTTTTATGAAGAAATTTTTTTAGCTACATATATTAAGTATTTTAAACGAATTTAATGAAATGAAAATACATCTTTTTGACTGTATTGTGGAGCTTCTCAAACGGCGATGAATATATTTTTGAGCCCCCGATTTTGCGAATTCTATATCGCACGAATGACCTCAAACTTTTTACCCATTATTGTGCATGTGATGATTATATAATACTTACAATGTAAAAGAACTATAATTATTACTATAATTTAGTATCAAAGTAGTAAAACGACGCGAAACATAGACTCGCTTTGTATTTCGGTGTTCGGAGAGTGTTACGAAAAAGAGGTTAGATACATTTCGAAGGAAGAATTTACGTATAAATTAAGAAAATACTATGTAGAAAGCTAAATTTATATTTTTCTAATTGTTATTAATCATTTTAGAGTGCAATATGCAATTTACATGATGCAAATATTATTTATAATTGATTTTCACAAGCTTTGAATGTTGAGCTTTTCTTAAGGGTTTCTATAAGAAATGTCATCAAAATGCCCGAAGTCACAATGCGCATTTTCAATTAATACTTGTGCTTTTATAACGTATTTAAATTGTAATTATTTTATTTGAAATGGATTTGTTCAACATCGATTTAAATTAAAAAAATTATAAGCGAATATTTATATGACTATTCTTTTTTTATTATTAATTTTTATGTAAAGAGTCAGGCATGAGATGAGAAGTTTGTAATCCTGTAACATTCAAATTTTGGAATAGGAAAAATAAGAGATCCATGTCTCGGTGTTATAATGGGCCGAGTTAAGACCCATTTTATCAAAATATGTAAAAAAACCATAGCATGCATTTAAATCTTTATTGGGTAGAAAATGTTCCTAAAATAAACTAAAAGAATAGATAATAAGCTTTTATTTGCATTTTAGAAAGAATTATTAACACTTTTCATTTGAAACTTATAATTGATCATAATTCAACTTAATTTTTGACGCATTTTACAACTGAAACAAACGATAAATTATAAAGCCCTGCAAGATTTACTCTTCTAAGATCAACTCGTTCTATTATAAAATTCAAAGGAAAGTTTATTATCTCTACGTTTCATTTATACTTAACAACATTCTCTACATGATATATTGCAGCCTTGCTATAAAAGTTTTAAGTCAACCATAATTTTTCATATATTTGATTAAATTGACTTAACTCCGGTCCTAAGCCCTAAAGTTTTTACCAAATCCGTGACCCAGAAGGTGTAAACCCTCCTTGTCAGCAAATTATACAATTCATATAAACACTTACAATTGATGAACTATTTTCATATTATTATAATCACTACTTAATAAATTCGTCATAGTGTGTCATAATAAATTCGTCGAAGTCTTATACGTCAATACAGGTTACCCTTCGGATAAAAATCTTCATATGGAATTCATATGCATTTCACATAAGGATTTCTCTCGGATTTCCATCCAGAATCCATACGAAATCCATATCCGTCCAAAATTACATCACGGATTCCACATAGAATCCATACGCAATCCATTTCGATTCCGTATGGAATCCATATGAATTTCACCTTGAATCCACGTGCATTTCCAGGTGGAATTCCAGGATCTAGATTTTAGGAATCAATTACGAAATTTCAAGTTTTAAGTAGGTTTGGTGACCATCTTCATACTCAAAGTGGGAAATTAGGCTTTAATATTCCAATTTTTAACATTTTTTAAATTTAATTGTAATACTGAAAATTGGAATATTAAAGCTTAATTCCCCAGTTTGAGTGTTACCATCCGCAAGGTAACACCCAAATGTGGTCACCAAACCTACTTAAAATTTAAAGTTTCGCAATTGATTCCAAAAATCTAGAGCCTGTTACTCTGTTATAATACTATTATAAAGACGCTACGTACACCCTATACACTGCACGCTAATGCGTATACCGCGACCTGCGTAGTACCGCGCTCCGCCGCTAGGCGGCGGAACCTTAGTAGCGCTCGACACGCGGAAGGAAAAATGTTCCTCCAGAGAGCTTCTCACCGGACTCATTGTACATGATCTAATCTTCGGAGACGATCTATTACTAAGGGCTCGGACAGCCAAAAGAATGAGGAATAAAGAATAAGAAAATAACATTGGTTACTATATCTATATACATAAGAAATAACAGGAATATGGAGGAATAACTTTTTATTTTTCATATATACAGAAATAGAAACCAATGCTATTTTCTTATTCCCTCATTCCTCATTCTTTTGGCTGTCCGAGCCCTAAGAGTTCAAATAAAGAGATTATCTTTTGTGTCCAAATAAACTCTGGAGTTGCTTCATTTTTGTTATCCCATCCTTTGGCTTTGCCAATTCCCATCCTTTCTTCCTACCTCTCATATCGGACGAGTACCAGCTGACCAAGGACGACATCAGCGACTGACAGAGGCCCAGGGGTACGCAGCATGCATCACTGCTGAGCACCATCAAAGGTGACGGGACATCAGCAGTCAGACGGAATGTGGATCAGCTAGCATCGGGGTGCAGGCGAATCCACGGCGAATCATCTCAACAAACATCTGGGTGCAGACGAGTCTACGACGAACTACCTCGACGGGCATGGGAGTGCAGACGAATAAATTAAACAATTAAATATTCGTTTCATTCCGAGGTACGGGAATGGGACTAATTACGGTAATTCTCATTCACAGATTCTCTGATGCATTAAGGGAGTTCTCTTGATAATTGAATTGACGATGTTAATGACTTACAAATTTTTATGTAGCAAGGTAAATGATTGAAGAAGCTCCAGTAAAAATTTTGCGAGGCTAGTGTACCCCAAACCCGAGAATTAAATATTTTTGTTATTGCTTTTTTAACAATTAGTCTTATGGGAAAGAATCTCTTTTTTCCGATTATAAATTAATTGATGATTACAGCTTTTCAAGTTTTTTATTATAGTAATAGAAAATTTTTTTTAAATTTTTAGCAATTTTCTAAAGTACTTACCACAGGGTAACTATGAAATAAGAGGAAGTAGATATTTCATGTAATTTTGTTACCTATATGATTCAAAATGGCGTCCAAAGTGACAATTGTTACTAAATATCTTTAGGACGCTTTAACTAATAAACTTTCAACTTTTTGAAAAAAATGCTACGAACAAAAAGCGCTTAGAATTCATCAAAGAATACAATTGAATTTTTTCAGAATTTTTCTTGAATTTTTTTTAATTTATAACAAACTTGAGTAGATTTTTTCAAAATTTTCTCCAAAAATTCTATTGTATTCTAATCAATCAAAATCTAATCAAAAACACTTACACTTAAACTTCATTTTTGAGTAATAAAAAATTATTTTTTTATATTTGAATGTCACCATTCGAAAGATGGGTGAAAAATCTATAAATTTCATGTATTCAAAAATTTTTTAGGCCGAAATTTACTCCATCTAGAGAGCTCTGAAAATCTGAAGAAAAAAGTGTCCACTTGGGCGTTAATGGGTTAAGAATAAGTTATGACAAATTTTACGAGCTCTTGAGGTATGCAGGGTACATCGTACAGGTTACTCGACGAACACAAGCCCGCGACACGCGTATCACATGTGAGAAGACAGACGACGATCACGTGCAATACCTATAGGTATACCTATAACGCTAGGCCGCTTGTTCGCCCGAGGACTTGGTTAATAGTCCTGGCGCCACAGGAGTTCCGTGGCCGATTGAGGTTCACTCTTCTGCCAAGGTTTTTTTTGTGTATTTTTTCCTCCTGAATCCGAATTTCGAGGGTATAAGGTTGTAAAAATGGCCATTAAATCACTATATCTTTTGTTGTTTAATAGTTACCAGGGCCTAGTTTATGTCAATTTGTTTTTTTTTAAATAACGAATCTGCTGAATTTAGTTTTTTTCAAAAAGGTTATATAGATCGAAAGTTATTGCTAATTTAGTGCAAATTGGTCCCGTTTTTGGTCATCGCGCTCACTCTTTTGCTTGTATCTTCGGTTCTAATATATATTTACCGGCTTATAAGCTTTTATTTTTAAGGTTAATATTTTGCCTATCAAATAAAAGAATTATAATTAACTAAATTTTATGTTAAACAATAATTTATGTCACCTAAAGCTATAAATTTAGTACAAAAATACAAAATTAATTTGTTTATAACGCTATAGAAACTATGTTAACAGCAATAGCGATATTTTAAAAAGGGCAAATTGTTGGCTTTTTCATCAAGAATGTGCTCGATTTGATTTTGTTCAAATATATTAGTTGGAACAAAAGTTATTGCAAGTTACGTGATCATTGAATTTGAACCTGTAAGCGTTGAGATAATCGCCACTTACGTTGCTGTTGACACGTTTACTATTTTCCGTATATCTCGTATTCTATTTGAAATATTGTATCGTAGAAAAGCTCATTTTGATGCAAAAACTATATACTGTCCTAAGAACTCGTATAAATGCTTTACTTAAACCTCATAGTTTTTCCATAAAAAAATTAGCAGAATTTAAAAAATAACGTTTTTTTTGAAATTTTAGCTGCATATATTGCTAAATTTGTTGCATAATTTTTGACACGAAACCTTTTAAGCTTTCCCTTACAGATAGTACTTTTATAATATATTTATGACACTGAGTGATGTATAACCATAGAGCTTTGTTCATGTTTAGATAATACGCTACCTAATCACGAATAATCAATCGATACTATTGAAATGATAATTATTACAAAAATAATTGTTTAAATAATAAAGTACAAAACTTATATTTATTTTTGTTTATTGGCGAATACTGTCTGTGATTTAATAAATCTATCGTTCTTTCAAGTGTATATCGCAGGTTGCGCCGGACGCGGTGTTTACCGCGTATAAGCGCCAAGGAAAACTTCATTTTCAAAGCTATATGAATATCATTTCAAATATAATCACCCAGTGTCATAAATATATTCTAAAAGTACTACCTTTAAGGGAAAGCTTAAAAGGTTTCGTGTCAAAAATTGTGCAACAGATTTTGCAGTATATCAAATAGAATACGAGATATAAGTACGGAAAATAGTAAACGTGTCAACAGCAAAGTAAATGGCGATTATCTCAACGCTTACAGGTTCCAATTCAATGATCACGTAACTTGCAATAACTTTTGTTCCAATTAATATATTTGAACAAATCTAAATCGAGCGCATTCTTGATGAAAATACCAACAATTTGACATATTTAAAATATCGCTATTGCTGTTAACATAGTTTCTATAGCGTTATAAACAAATTAATTTGGTATTTTTTTACATAATATATTTTAAATCAAAATAAATTTATTGTTATAAATAATATTTTATTTAAATATCGCAATAAGGCGCCTCAGCGGTAGTAGGGACATAATATATATTCCTGCTATCGTATTTATAAAATTCCGCGTTTATTCCCATTTCCACGCAATTGTTAGAATTGCAGTTATTCCTCAGTATAACTTGTGTTTCCTTCGCACTGCTCTGCAATCGCCACGGATGAGCCCAAAATTTGCATTGATTCGCAACAGCTTGATCCACGGTATCGATAAAGAGGGACAATGCACGATTGTGATTGCAGCCTCCATTGTTTATTAACACTGTAAAGCGTTCATACGGAAATTCATTAATCGCTGCGTGCCATATTTCTCTGTAAATAACCGAGCTGTAATTTTACATAAAATATACTCACTATGCCAGCCCAATTGTAGATAATTTAATATTCTCTTTGACTTGTGGTGACCAGTGCATCCTGGCTGCGCTGTACCGCCATTCACGTAAAAGTCCGCGTGCCCTACAAATGGCAAATACAGCAATATTTTTTCACTTTTGTATAACTTTAATTAAATTTTTAATGTTTACACGGAAACTTGTTAGACGTAGTGGAGTCGATAAAGGGATGCAAAGAATGCGGAATATTAAAATTCTTTCGGTAGCTTGATAAACTGATAAAACAGACTAATATTATCCGTACCCTTTGTCTTGTTTGGAAATTATACGTCATATATATAAACAAACAAAAGCGCTCTCGAATTTTAAAGCACTATCATTAGCATAACTACAAATATCTAAGATATCGATTAATATTCTACTTTTATCTTTGCAATTAAAATCTTACATTCGCGCATCTTTTGTTTGTTTATATATAATATATGTAAGATAATTGTATTTTGCGCGAACGCATAGGTACAAATTGGAACGTACCAATGGGCTCAAGCAGACCAAGGCCTTGGTTGCGCGAAGGCGCTGCATCAGTGTGAATGACGTCGACGAAGAGGGCAGCTGAACGTGCGAGCCGCAGAGGCATATCGGAATCCTCGAAGCAAGGCTCGGCAGGATCGAGGCCCGTTACCCGATGGACCAGCAAATTATCCCTGCGCTTCAGGAGCTCAGCCGCCTGGCCGACCACGTGAGCGCCAAGGCTGAAGCCGATGAAGTGCAGCTGGCCTAGCTCCGACATTTCGATGTGCGCCTTCTTCCAGTAATTGATCAGTCCGCTGATGAGGCTTTAATGGATATATACATAGCTTGGTTAAGTGAAACCTTCATTTTCGGGATTCTTGAATTGACTTATTTTTTGAGTCAAATTATTTGGAGTAAAAGGGTCACTGCATCAATGTATTACGGAGTAAGTATTTTGCATACTGTAAGATTGTTTATTTAAGATTTTTAAGTCATATCAATGAATAAAACAGGTTGTAAGCGGTTATTTTTACATTGTTTGCAGTGTTTCTGTTAAGTAACGTGTGTTAATAATAAAATGGATGTAATGAATTACATATTATTCATTGGTGTAGTGACCCTATCTATGTATCGATTGTTTGAATATCAGAAGATAAACATTGAGAAGGTTTTGAAATTAATAGGAAATTCTTACTTTCTAATTTGATTGGCGACGTGTTCTGTATTGATTGCGGTTTGCGGATAAAACGGATTTATGCATCCCCGGAACCAGTCTACAGCAACAATATTCATGTCTTGCTGCAAAAAATAATAATCACAGAGTTTGTTTGCAAAAAGGTTTTTAAATTTATTTTCTTCGTATTTTTTACTAAGGTAAAAGACCCGAATGTCGGACGAAACGCTATAGGACCAAAGTTCGCATATAAATTAACCTTAAAATTGAGAATGTACAAATTTAGTTTTGGTAATACAAGATGCGCGAAACATTTATGAAGCTATCTGTAAAAAAAATTCATGAAATACATAAAAATATATTTTTTACAATTAAAAAGAAAAAGGTAATTTTGCACCTAAGTTGGGACCATAAGGTTTCTAAAGTGCACTTAAATGTGGGACAATGCGATATGTTATTTCGGACACATAAGGCGCACGGGTAAACTCTATAACTCGGCGCACGGGATCCATCATAACTTCTGAAACGCGCTTAGTTGGAGCGGTTAAGTTAGGTTTTTGTCACGTTTCTAATGCGTCCGAGTTAACGTTCACTCAAAAAAAAGCGCTCTGAAATCGGGACAAACAATAATTACATAAACATTTTTAATAGTACAATTATTTGAGTTGTATTTGATAGCTTAAAGTAATAGCTTACTGTACACATATCAAGTTTTACGATACAATATAATTATTATTAAAAAACCGACGCTTAATGATTTCGTGGCTGGACCTCAAACGTAGCAAAACGGATAAAAATTGTGTCCGCACTAACACACTCACTTTTAAGACAACATTTAATAAAATTACCATATCGAATTATAAATTCCCTTTCGCTATCTAAAAGCTTCAGCTAAATACTGCATTTTACTTTTAAAACGATATCAATTACAGTCCTTTATATATGTATATAAAGGTTTCTGTACTTTTGTTCGAAATTTGGTGCCTATTTTACGCTTGTCCCGCATTCGGATCTTTTACCTTATACTATTATTAGAACAAATAATCTAATATCCAAATGATATTTTCAAATGTAATAGCTTGATAATTTCATATTTCTTCAGATAATACATTTAGAAATATAAGTTATAAATCACTCGTTTAATCGCGCGAAAATAATATATCATTACTGTAAAAATAGCAACTCTCCCTCTTGATTTCGATTTTTCATGTACATAATGATAATTTTTCGAATTTTTGTTTGTTCTTCATACACTCACCAAATAGAGGTTTTAAGAGACTGTCTGTCATTTATAATAGTTACATATTTATGGTGGAATATATGAATTTACCCATTTGAGAAGACTCGTGGCTAATTCTCGAATTGGTTCAGATCGTGCATGGCTCATGAAACCGTGCACAATAACTGTGGTTCTTCTTTTTGGATCGAAATCAATGCCGTTAGGTCCAAAAGTGTGTTTTCGCGTGAAAATCTGTTCTTTCTTGTTCCGTGATGAAAAATAAAAATCAACTTTGTAGGTTTCGGACTTTACTTTTGTTTGCACACATTTCAGTTGTCTCCAAGGCCAATCTTCGCACTCTACTTGAACAAATTTTAAAAGTAAAATACTACAAATAAATAAGTGTAAAATCAACGATTTTTCACTCATAGTGAGACTTAAATTAAATTGCTATTTAGTACTAGGATGTTATAATAATGAATGTATTCCAGTCGCCTTACATTTGATATTATATCAAATGATTTTGTTATATAAGATCTGTTATCTTAGACAAACATAGATAAGACTTTTTATTGAATATTGATTTACGAACATTTTATACTATTTATTAGAATGAAGATTTGGCGCGCATATCTTTGTTTAGGCATGATTTACATATTCAAAACTTTTAATCATACTTGGATACAGTTACGGTTAAAGTCTGGAATCATAATCTTTAATAAATATTTAATTCCCGTCTACAGCTGAAATCATTAAAACTTATAATTTTCCCTATTAAATATTAAAGCAATAAATATTCAATGAACATTCTGCAAATATATGAAAAATTTAAATCTACTAAAACTAAACCTAATAAAGCCTTATATATCAATTGCTTCATGTAAAACAATATGTGAATTCTTTTTCATAACTGCAAAACCTTTTTGCTAGAATTTATGATTTTATTATTTCATCCTTGATAACTTCAAACATTTCAATAAGAAGTTATTTTGATAAGTTTAAAATCTTTTAGAATTAGTCGCTCGCCATTAATATTTAAATTACTTTAAAGATAACACCTCTCTCTCTCTCTCTCTCTCTCTCTCTAATAAACGCTATTCTATTATATTCTATTCTATCTCTCTCTCTATCCCCTCGAGGCAAAGAAATTTAAACTCACAATTTCTCGTGTAGGAGATGCATTGGAGACAGTCTCTTAAGGAGGGTCTATGGTGTCATGCGGG
>UELU01137641.1:53377-68064 GCA_900490025.1 Megastigmus dorsalis | reverse complement strand
CCCCGGCCCCCGTGCACTGCTGCCGCTGCTCCGCTGGTGTATGCGTTGGCGTCGGCACGTCAACGACCTACCGTTTCAAACTCGCCCCGATCAGACGCAGGCTCGACAAGTCCTAAGCGAGGCCCGTCAAGCCTCTCCCCAATTGTTGCCGGAGATGGGATTCTTTAGTTATTCATCAAAGCCACCTCGCTAAATACTCGCAGTAATTGCTCAGTTCTTCAATAAAAGAGGAATAAAAAGAAAACCAAAACTGATCAAGTAACTTGCCGAATTTTATTACCTAAAAAGTTGATTTTTATCTGCGAGTTCTTCACTAAGTACTAAGCATATAGCCATTAGGATATACAATGTTAACATAAACCGAGGAAAATTCAATCCCATGCCATTTTGTATCTATGCTCATTATTATGCGAAATCTAAATTAATTACTTTGATGATTGACACGATGCCAGTAACTAAGACAACTGCATTTGTATGGATATTATAATTGACGTGATTGTTCGAATTTCATTGAAAATAGCTGATCGATACAAGTGAATTGACGTTTTGCAAAATTTGATAATGGCACGCAGGTTTCGTCAAATATCTCATTCGACGAGAAATATTCATTTATGAGATATTACAATATACAGTATAAATTAACTAAGACTCTAACCTTTACTTTTGCAATCTAAGAAACCTTCCAAGTTATTCTCGCCCTTTTAAGAAAGTATTTACACACAGAATAATGGCATTTCTTTTTGTCTTCTTTTAATAATAAGTAAATTTGGTAATATTTTTTTACATAAATTAAGCTTTCATTGGTAAAAATTAAAAATTAACGATTAATGGATGAAAGGCAGCAAAGATTTAGATTCTCTTTTTTCATGCTCAATGCAATCGTAATTATATTTAATTCGAAGAGCAGAAAAGAGCAAAATGTGATATCGACTAACTTTTCACTAGTTCTATCCGGACGCTCTCAGCAAGTCAAATTACATCTCTTTGCTCTCCCGTTTCAGCAGCTCTCCTCCGCAATACTTTCCGCGAACAACAAACGATGGAGAGCAGAGGCGCAGGGAGATACTTGAGTCAAAAATCTGATATCACCGCCAAGTTCCGTAACGAAGCCGCGTGCGCGAGAGAGCTGCGGCGATAGAGTGTCAAACAGGCGAAAAACTTTTGCCTTTTCAGCCCCCCTCTTGTAATACTCGCCGAGGTGAAAGAGTGGCGCGATTAATCTCGAGTGACAAGCCGAGCGAAAATTCAGGTTTGACTTTGTTATTCGTAACTCCTATAACCCTCCCTTCCTTCCCCGCTTCACCATCCCCTTCGCTCGGCTTTTTGTTATATAGACAGTTGAAAGTGCTCCGTAAAAGTGTGTGTGCGAAGGAGAGGAGGGACCAAGAGACGAATCGCTGCTATGAAGGAGAATAATGATGTTTTTCAATTGAAGCCCCAGAGCCTCGACCATTGCACAATCTATTTTCGTAAAAACCTTTTATTTCATTCCTGCATCGATTCGACTTTCTACTTTTATTGTGCCTATGCCAAATTGTCGGGGATTCAGGATGACGGGCAAGTGCAGTTTCTCAAACTTTTGATTTCGCGAGAGTGACAATTAGTGCAAACAGGCGGTAACAAGCTTCACGCATTAGCAGCCATTCGAGTTGAACGAAAAAGAAAGGGTAAGATAGAGAGAGAAAACAAGTGCTATCTCCAATCATGTTTTTATCTATCCGGTTTTGGTTTCTTGGCATCGGAACACACGCTAGTATTTTTCCCAATTTCTCTACGTTCTGCGCGGTGGCCGGTCGAAAAGTGCCACTTTTCGACTGGTCGCAGAGACTCGAGCGCGGAAATGATACTTTATTTCTGTTTGATGTTTGCCCATGGCGTCGGTCCTTTCCCCATTCGTTTTGCGAATCGCTGTTTGTTCTCGTTAATTAGAAGGAGGGGGAGGAAGCCGAGGCCGACAGTCGCTTTTGCTGATCGAGAGCGCAGAGGAAAAGTAGGATATTTATCGCGGTTTTCGTGTAGCCCTCCGCTCTCGAATCATCGCTTGATAAAGTGGAGATACGTTTTATTTGTCGTTGTTACACTTGCGGCTTTTCGCGCCCGGACCGTCCTTCCGGATCGGCAATTTATTTTACAACTTTTGTGCTCTCCTAATGCTATCTGATTGTAATTCTGTTGAGCTAATGAGGAGATTGTTCGATTGGATTCTGTGTACTTTCTTCTAGGAATTGATAGATACAAATGAGCCAATATCACAAATTTCACAGTTTTTACAATGATAAATTTGTTTTACGTAAGTAAAATAAGTAAATTTTCCACATTAATAACCATTGACTAAAAACTATCCACAAAATACTGAAGTTTCGTTGTTGAAAAATTCGTTGTTGAAAATTAACATTTTTATCAACAAAGTAATAATAGATTTATTTTATAACCTGCGTGTAAGCTAAAACAAGTGTTGGAGAAAAAAATGTTGCAGCACTGCAGATGAATTACAGCTTGATCGTCGGTATGGTATTACAAAATACATGATTACTGCTGACGCGCTACTGCTGTAGCTCTTGGTAATAATTTAACGTCGTTCCCGACACGCCGAGGGCGATTATTATTATAATCGTTATTATTAAAATGAAGCGCATTATATTTCGGTGGTGGATGCGTACACACTGGCACACGCGTCCACCTCTCTATATATGTACGCATATATAGACACGGGGAAGCGGATTATGCGAGAGGCGAGGTTCCCGTGCACTGTAGGCACCAGCTCGAGAGCCGTGGACTCGGCGAAGGGCATCGGATCGGAATAAAAGCATTTGCAGCAGCAGCCGTAGGCCCTGAACCCGAGAAAGCCAACAATTTGCCTGGGATTATTATCGGCTGGGCTAATCGCTAAATTAATCAGGCCGCCTTCTCTGTCTCGTCGTGCGCGCACGAGTTTCGCGCCTATCCTGATGGATCACGCGTTACCGTGTTCGAACTGAAAAATTCAGGGCTCGACGACGCGCTTTAATTCCTGGCATCAAAAAGCTCCTGCGCGGCTGTTGAATAAAACAGTCTGCGCTAAAATGTCGAACATATTTATCATTATAAAAGCCTTTTATTTTACGAAGAAGCATCATTGTCAAATATTTGTGCAATACATTCAAGGATTTGTGCAATTAGATTTAAAATTACGTTTCACTCTTCTTTCGGTTTAACAACTTTCACTCCTGTTATTACGCACTCTCGTTACATAATATATACTATATTTATACATTTATAATCATAGAATTTTTATTCTGACCACCAAAATGTACTTAAGACTTTTTTCATTTCAATTTCAATTGGTCACGTAAGAGACTGTGAAATTTATTAAAATTTTCGAAACATACGCGCCTCGGGAAAGAGGCGGAAATAAAAACTGCTCACGCGTTTTTCGCGGCCGTTAAATCCCAACGTTTATATAAGCAAAAGAGAGCCGGCAGCCGAGCCCTCGAAACAAAGTCGGCGTAAAACGTGTTGCCGCGGCGTGTAAAGCGACGAAAACGAGGGGTCAAAGTTACACCCGCTCGTAAAACAAGCAGCCAACGCCAAAACTTGGCATGTGCGCCTCTCTCCCCCATTCCTTCCCGCCTTGTATTTTCGCGATAGGCGCAAGAAAGGACGAAGCCGCAGCCCGTAAAAAAATATTTTGCAATCTCGCGGTGGTGCAGTCAAATTAAGAATTCCCAGCAGCTGCGCGTCAGATTCTGCCAATGTGTATGTGTCTGTGTCTGTGTGTGTGTGTGTGCGTGTGTGTTGCGCGCGCTTGCGCTCATTGTTTTTTCTCGCTAGGCAGTAAAAGAGGAGAGAGCGAGACGAAAACGGACAGACGGAGAAACAGCGGAACACGGGTTTAATTACGCTCCGGCCGGACGCTAAAAAACTTAGGCGCGTGGTGAGGGGAGGGGGAGGAGGAAAAAACTGCGGAGCAGCGAATTTCGCGCCGAGATTCGACGAGAGCGGAGAAATGCTACCCTCCAAAATGTTTATGTCCCAGCTGGCTATTGTCTCTTTTTCTCTCTCTCTCTCTCTCTCTCTCTCTCTCTCTGTCTCTGTCTTGCTCTTCTTTCACGATTACTTCATTCGTTAATTTATATTTTATGGATTATCCACTTATGAAATTATTGAATCTTTTTTGTATAAAACTTTCTGTAAATAATTATACCGATAAAATTACATAAAGTGTAATATTGCTTTAAGTTTTGGTTGTATACCGGGATCGCTTACTTAAAATTCACTTTCCGCTCGCTTCCATAAACAGAATAATCTGATGACAGGATTCGAAACTTTGTTTAAATGCTTGCAGCTCATGTACTTGGAAACTTTTCGAGCTCATAGATTTATAATGAGAAACACTAGCCTTATCAAATAAGATGCTGCTGTATCGATTTTCTAGTTATAAACGATAGTCTGTTGCATTTTTTATCACAAAATTACTAAATAAATGTTTATGCTTCAAAAATATGAAAATTATTTCATGTTGGAATCATTCATGTAATTTGTTAAATGATGTATATCTTCAACTTTAAATTATTTTTATAAATATCTACAAAGATTATGATAAAATGACAGAGAAACTTAGTACACTATTTTCCAAAACGAATCGGATGTCTATAGGCCATGGAAAAATTGAGGTAAACACCTATTTAAAAATGAAAAATTAATACAAGTAGAATCTCTGTAGATGTACAAGGTCTGACTATACTCAGAACTCATCTACTGGTCTTATTTCCTCAAATTGTTGAAGGTGGATCTCGACACTGGCCTCTATTGATATTACAAGGGAAAAGTACGAGACTTATACCATCATGTAGAGTACTTGACGGGAATGTTTAAAAAGAAGGCCGAAAAGATTTTTCCCTATACTTAATACATTGAAGTAGAAACAGACGAGTATATACAGACTCGTTTTCAATCAATTTTTTTTTAATTTTCCGTCATGTGAGGGAGTCTTTATTTAATTAATATTTTTTTATACTCTAAGTGATGATGTAGGTTATTTACTTTTCCTCTAAATATTTCATTTACTTCTAATTTCATTTAGTTCCTCCCTTATATCCAAATGTCTTATCGTAACAATCCGCTCTATTGTTACGTCACAGTATAGCATTTGCCAACAACAATGCCTTTGACTCCGAGTTTCATTTTACCTGTCATACTGCTACTATAACTAGTACTACTAATAATAACTATAATAATAATAATAATAATAACAATGATAATAGTAATAATAATAATACTAATAATAACAAACTCCATTTTTCGGCTTCTTGTATTTCTCAGTTTTACGCAGGTCGAAGTGCGCGGGGGGCTGTGCGTCAATGCCGCTAATGGCCTTCGAGGAGCCTTTCAATGCTTTTAATTATTTCCACCTTTCCTTCCTCTCGAGACTTCAAAGGCGCGAGAGGCAAGGCAAAGCTCGCTTGTTCCGCCCAGTCAATCGTTCGCCTTTTATTTTTACATCTTCTTTCTCCTGTTTTTTCTTCTCCACTCTCTACGCTCCTTTTCTTGTTCTTCGCTCGCTCGGGAGCTTTTTCGCTCTATTTTTTCCCTCTGTTTCTTTTGCTCGCGCTTCTTTTATATCCTCAATGCCTGCCGATTATATTTTGCTTTCTCAAAGTATTGCGTCAAGAATTGGCCCGTGAAGTATAGACACAGAGAGAGAGAGAGAGAGAGAGAGAGAGAGAGAGAGAGAGAGAAAGAGAGAAAAAGCCGAGATTTTAATGAATTGTCCAATGTGTCGAGGTCATCGAATTGGAATTAATTGAACTTTTCAAATTTCCCCGTTTTTGTAGAGGCTTCTGTAATAACTGTTTCATCTATTTCCAAAACTCTTGCTCGAACGATTCTCGATTACCACCGACATCAAAATAGAACTTGCTCTTAGCTTTATTGATTCGGAAAAAACTACTACTAAATAAGTTATTATATATTTATTATAAATAATAATATATTTTCATTGTCACATCTATAAGCTCACTGAGTTCCGCTCCGTTATTAATCTGAAGTATATCATGAAAGTCTAGGAGCGCAAACAGGATTCACGAAGTCCCTTAAAACCATTCGACCGTCCAAGCGTAATAGCAAGATATATTCTCGTCCCTGAGGATTTCCAAAAATAGCCTACACTCACTCTCTCTCTCTCTCTCTCTCTCTCTCTCTCTCGATGGTATCTCCTCGCTCCGCACTCGCAATACACTACGACACGCCTACACCGTAACGATCGCTCCTACCACTAAAAGCCATCCAACCTCTCTCATCATAATCAACGAAGCACTGACCTGTAGCGATCGTATACGAAAAACTGAGACCTTCATATTTCGCATTTTACATCAGCGCATTATTCATTGCACACATCGATTTCAGCGCTTATTTCCCGTTATTCTCAAAACATAAAGCAGCTCCAGCTTTTCAAACTATAGGGACTCATAAATGAACATATACAATGATAAGACGGCAGCAGCTAAGTCCGCGTACACCTACACGAGGCCAGCCTACCAAACCGAGGCCTCGGAGTTCCAATTCGGCGTGTAGCTGTCATTGATCTAGTACGCGCAAAAGCCTACGTGCTGCAAATTTATAGAGAGGGGCTGTATAGAGAAGAGCTGTCGAAAGTGCCCTCTCTGACATTCTCTATCACGAAGACGCGCGCGCCGAGTAGGAGGCCGGAGAGCCGTCGACGATCTCCCATCGTCATTAAAGGGGCGACGTGAGCTATGGGAGTGCGGGAGTGTGGGGGCGCGGGACGATGTACGTAGAGCACCGCTCGGCACGGCGCGTGTCATAGCCGTAGGACAATTATCGTTATCGCTCCCGTCCCGTCCTCGAGTCCCCTGCGCGCCCCTCTTAGCCATCCCTGCGATTCGAAAAATTCGACGAACCCCGCGCAAGTCTGCAGCCAGTGCCGCGCGCAGAGCCGCGTCTCGGGAACTTCGATTAGTGAATACCCGATAATAATATGTCGTTCCGTTTCCGGCCTATATATATACATATAGCCGGGAGACTATCAGTTTTCCTCGCGAGTTGCGCCGTGGAATTTATCCCGCTACATTAACGTGCAGTGCTGATCGTTTCGTTTAATGCTCCGCCGGTATATTGGGGGAAAAATTTTGTAGCCTGATGACTTTGAATAGCTGTTGCCCTCGGCATATCCATTTTGTGAACACTAGGATATACACTGTAGAAAAAGTATCACTGTACCTTGGAGTTGGAAAAGGAATGATATTATACGTACCACTTGAGTTCAACGATTAAGCATATAGTTACGAAACACGTACAGGTTGTAAAATACTCGTCATTAGTAGAGTTTCAACATTTTGCTCCGAGCTCCTAATAGCAATTGACATTTTATCTAGCAACGGGCTCAAGATAATCGTGCAAACTCGTTCTAGCCAAAAATGACTGGCCATAGTAGAGATAGAAAAAGAGAGAAGGCGAGAGATAGGAAGAGGGGGGGAGGGAGGGAGGGAGGGGGAGAGCGGACGAGAAAGGAAGAAAGAAAACAAGGCGAAAGCAAACACTCGCGGAGAGCATCGAGGCGGTTTTTCACGGCTTATCGCAAGACTGTATATCCGAGGCGCAATCGTTAACCTCGTTTTTTTCAACTCCTACCTCTCACACACACAGACACACAGCCACGTGCACCCACACACACACACGCACATACTCTCTATTCCCGGGTGAAACCAATTACGAGCCGACGCGGAGCACCGGAACGCGTGTTAATTAACCCCCTTGGCGGATCTATGATGAAGATTCACGTTGAAGCGGCGCACGTTTATACACACGCGCGCGCGCGCTCGTCTCTCTACGTATATATACCAACTACGATCTCGCTCTGCGTGTCTCGGTCCCTGCGTTCTTTTTAACAACGACTGTTTATCGGATTTCTTTTGCCCGATCGAATATTTGAGGGGCTATCGTTGCTGAAGGCTAGGAGAGCCGTCCGCCGTTCGTTCGTGTAATCGACAGCAAATAGAGCCTGCCACGCCATAACTCGGACTTCTTTCACCAGCATCGCTTACATTGCACGGTCAACAATGCATGCATTCTTTATTTGTAATCTCTAATTCTGACTGCTGACTGTTAGCCACGTTTTCTCTATAATCTTTGTATGTTCCTTTGTTTCTATACTTGAATATTTTCGTATTCACTGTGTTCAAAATTCAAATACGACTCTTGAAGTAGTGCCGCTTTTGGCATAAGACGGATGACCACTTGACGTACGGAAATAATCATTTACGAAACATTTACAAAAACGGTGTCCAATAATTTCTAAACTACGGACAAGCAGCCCAAATCCATATAGGTAAAAGGGCTCGCACACTTAGGTCGGTGGCTGCAGAAGTGCAAGTAAGGGCAAAGTTTAAAGTAGAAGGAGAGAGGAAGAAAAGTATTGCTGACGTGGCCTCATTGACGCGACGCACCAGTGTACGGGCCAAAAACTGTGCGCTTGGAAAACTTGAAAATAGTTGAACCCAGAACTGCTGCTGCTCTCTCTCCCCTAAAATTTTCAGCTGACTCGGAAGTTTTTAACTAAGTTCGCTCCATCCCTTTGCTGGTTTCGCTTTCTTGTCGCATCTTCTCTCTGTCTCCCTCTCTCTCTCTCTCTCTCTCTCCTTCTCTCTTGCCAACTCAAAGCAATATAGAGTGGGAGAGAGAAAGAGAGAGAGAGAGAGAGAGAACGAAATAAGAGGCGCAGTGATTCGAAATAACGAACATAACTGCTTCGGAAAGCTTTTCTTCAGTTATTATTTTCGGCAAACCGCTGACTGAAATAGTTTTCCGACTGCTGTAGTTTAATGAAGCACACGGGTACGCGCGAACTTTGGGGAAGGCAGTGGTTCGGGCGAGAGAGACTCTCCCGGTGTATTGAATGAACGCCGTAATTTTCCTTCTGTATTAAAAGTGTCTTCCTGCTATTCGAAATTCGGTTTGGATTCTTTTTGCGATTTGTTGTTTGGCGCGTGATAAATCCCGCCTGAGAAGAAAAGGCAAGCGAGACTTTCGGCACTTTTTGAAATAATGTTAAAGTTTTAGGATCGAAAGGAAGAATTCTGGCAATAGCAATATTTATAACATGATAAGTGAAACCGCGGTCGTTATTTGAAACCTAAAAAGTTCTATCTACTAAAAAAAAATCGAACCCTTGAACCATTCGCGAAATATTGTTTAAAATTATTTTACCATACTTGACTGCACCTACTTCTGTAAATTTCAAATAGTAATTCAAATTAATACGTCTTTCTAGTCAAAAGATAAGCATTGACATTAACTTGTAAATAGTTTAGACTCTTAATTGAATAAACGTTTTTCTTGAAATAATTAATACTTTTCCTATCAATTCCCTACCCTCATACTTCTATTTATTCCTTTTATTTACGTAATAAACAAGAATTCAAAGGTAATTTACAGTGTATTCTTTTTTTAATTTTTACAAAAAACGATTCGTTTATAATATCTATTATAATTTTATCTCTTATGCCCATTTTGTTGGCAACTGTAATCATCAACATAAAATATAAAGACGCATAAAAATATATTATCTAATTGTAAATAAAAGGCAGTGGTTTTTATTATACGATTTAAAGGAATTTATCCAAAAATTTAAAGATAATAATAGTAAAGTATTATATTTATTTATAAATACTTTTTAAATTCTTCTAGACTAATATACAAATCCATCAACATGTTGAAAGCAACGATCTTTACTCTTAGCCTCGCGGTACTACTGGCCTCTACCGCGACAGTAAGTTGAATGTTTAACATACAATTTTTACACTAATTTTGCACTTTAACACGTCAATTTTTAATAAATTCATATGTTTTGTTGTAGGCAAGGGTTGAGTTCACTGTAAGTATAAGTATCTTTCATTTGACATTATAGTTTCAACAAATCCAGCAGTCTAAACGTAATATTCTTTTTGCATGTAGAACGAAGAAGCTAAAGGACTTATAGATCTTATGGGAACATACATCGAATCGGTAATTTTGTTCATCCAACATCAATTATTATTTATTTAATCATAAGCATAAATATTGAATGTACTTAATACATATTGAATATATGCAGTATATCCGCTAACTCTATGAGTGAAAGCATTATTTTACGAATCATTTGATTAATGAATACGACTAGTTATCTCTTTCTTAAGGGTAGGTCAAAGCCAAAATTTTGTGCAACTTCTGTCAATTTACACAAAAAAATAAAAGCAGCCACGCCGAAACATCCTACAGTGATAGCCATGATTAAGGACGTTCTCTCCCTGCCGTAGTGCTCAACTCGGTATTAAATTAGAAAATTTGTTGTCTAAGATATTACACAGCGTTATCTAATGTGAAAACCTCGAAATTCATAATATTAAAGTTCAGAATGTCGATCGAAAGAAAGATAGATAGAAATAAGACCCAAAAGTTGAAAGAGAGTGAAATACTACGCACCTATATAGATATACTATAGGCTAGGATTAAAACTTTGGACTGTTGTATCTTTAAAAAAAGCACCGTTTGCCCTATTCAGCTTTTTTCCTCACGATTCGTATTATTATTTTACATTATGTGCTAGTTTTTCAAAAAAATTCGAAGAAAACTTGGTTTGCAATTGAACGAAACGTCTCTGGCCATAGGTTCTCAGTATACTTTCAATGTTAAAGTATGCAATTTCGAGGCTCAATATCTCCAAATTTCATGCCGCTTGCGGGTTCCAGATTTTAACCACATATAAAGTATACTTAAAGTAACAAATAGAAAAAATTTTAGACATATTCGAAGAATTAAGGTTTTGGAGAGAACTACCTTAAGCATTACCTGCACGAGACCCTGCACTTTTCTCATTTTTCTAATTCTCGCATTGCATAATAGTAATGGCGATGAGAGAAGTTACAAAAATTAGAAAAAGCTACAGTGTCGAATCTACTTGAAAATGCATTATAATCATATTCATATTTGAACTGACTATGGCTCCAGGACGTTTTAGCGTGGTTTTTGTTTATATTTATTATTACTTCTAATGCGAGAACTAAAAATGATTTTTCGATTTTTAATGACAGTACGATATTACATGCGAGAACTATATGGGACACTGCAATGGTCCCGTAATCACCGATGAAGTCGATAGAAGTATTTGCTTGGTAATTTGTTCTGCATGTTTGATTTTGACTGAATTTTCAGCCTTTACAGATATATAATGTTTTTCTTACTTGTTTTAGGTTTCCATGAAGAGAAGATTGTGCGAAGGTGTGACCGACATTGAAGGTACTAAGAAAATGCTTGAAGAATTAAATGACATCCCAGGCGCAAATGATATTGTTAAGATAGAACAGGGTGTGAAAAGTGATAATTAAACGTAGTGCAATTTCATTGTTAATGAAATATTAAACAACAATTGTTTTTATAAATTGCAGATAATAAGAATTTTAAATTTTACTTTTATTGACACGTGCAGTGATATATTTTGAAATTAGTACGAATAATTAGTACTTTAATGTAACCACAAAAATATTTTTTTATTGATTAATAATTCAATAATAAAAAAAAAATTAAAGTAAACAAGTAATGATACTACTTAATTTAATAATCATTGTTGATCATCGATATTTTTATAAACGGTCATCGCCGAACCAAAAAGCATGTCTTATTATAATACACCATCATACTTAATAAATAACAACTTCGTCTATGTTTGCGTAAACAAATTACGCAACATCGTTCTCTCTTTCGCTCTGAAACATAACTCTCTCGTTCTCGGTCGTCTCAGTTTATTACCTTTATCCTCCTGCCGGCCTGCTTTTCCGAGATTATTATATGGGAATCTGCGTGTAGACGCGGTGAAACTTGTTTTCTCTCTCTCTCTTCCTCTACCACCCTCGCTCACTTTCTCTCTCTCTCTCTCTCTCTCTCTCTCTCTCTCTCTTTCTCTGTCTGGCATCGGGTTTACGCTTGCTGCGCTGGGGCGCTTATAGCAGTTAATAAATCTTATATCAACTGCGAACTCTCTTTTCTCACACTATGCTAAAACGCAGAATAGTTAGCAGTAAAAAATTTCTTCGTAATTAAAATTTTTATTTAGTAGGTGTGCATTCGCTCAGTCATACTTCCGAGTTTTTGCACATGTACAATCTTTGAATAACGTCAGTCAATGCAACAGCTAACTCTCTCGATTATTAAAGTCTTTCAGAAGGTAGTATTATTATCAGCAGTGAGATAGCACAGTCAATGCGGTCAGCCACTGAATGCGCCACCGGCTGAAATGGCGACATTTTTCCATGCGTAAAATTCATTCTCAGATATCCTTTTACCGGAAAGCTTACAGACAATTCGAATGCAAGTGAGTTAGTAAGAGCCCATATAAAGCTAAAGCGTCTCGCGACCCATCACCAGGCCCAGATGGAGAGAATTTTCGTATAAAAATTACCCTGACAGTACAGGTAATTCTGGGATAACCTGTATATTATTACAGGTTATCTCAGAAAGACGCTGCGCTCGACAATAATTATTTTACCGCACCAATGATGTTCAATCCGCTTCTTCTGGACACTTGCGAGGCAGAAAAATTTTGATCAATGAAATGCTCACATCATGTCTGGCATAGCGATGGGAGATTTTAGGCCAAGAGGAGAGGAGACGAGCGGGCGCATATCTTCTCTTCTGCTGCAGATCTGCAGGTGGTAGCTGATGCTTATCGCGAAGGGATTGGCTGCCCTGCAACTCGAAGGAATATCGAGGAAAAGGGCAGCCCACCTAACATCGGAGGCGCGGCTACACCCTCTACGTTACTGCAGCAGAGCACTGCTGCTGGGGCGACTGTGGTAGTATTGAGGGTGGACTTTCTCAATGTTGATTCGCTCGGAAAGACCGAGTGAATGAGAAAAATATTAAAAATAAATAACATATAAAGACAGAATGAAATACTGTATCAAGAATGTATTTTTTGTTAAATCTTTAAAAATAAACTTGTATCTATCTATCTATCTATCCGTCTATTTCATTGCCTCTCGCTGTGGCTCGGAAAACGCAGCCCCGCAGCTTACAAAGGCGAAAACTCGCTACAGCCCCTTTGGTAATATACGCGTACAATTCGCTCCCTCACCTCCCTCGTTCTGCTCCCCCTTTTTGTGCGAAAGACCCCGTAGCGCGCGTCTCGGGAAGCACTCGGCAACTCTCGCTCAATTACTCCGACGCGCACGTGTCGTAGTCGGTAGGAGGATTAAAATGTAAAAAACGTCGGGCCTCGGAGCGGCTGCGGCTGCGTCAACGGCGGCATCGCCTAAGGACGACAGGCCCGTTATTATCTCAATTTCCCCGCTTCGCGTTATATACGCTCGGCGCGCTCGGCTAACTGTATTTGCCTTGGCTCGCAGCCCCCGCAACGAATTTGACCTGCGGCCACGCGCGAACCCAGCCATGAACGAGCGCGCGACGGATCGACGACCAATTTTTTTTTTGTTTTCTGCCTTTTTTCTGTTCTCGGCTTTTTCTCGTCAGGGGAGGATGGGTTATTTTGTTTGACGGGAGATAGGTTTGGAAACTATTCGCGGATTTTCAAGTTCCGGAGGAGATTGAATAACGAACTGATGCGCAGCTTCGCCATAGATATTAGTTGGGCATTTTTTTTATTTTACGCTCTGCCTTGGGAACTGGATAAACTATTTCGCAGCTAACAGTTTAACTTATTTTATTCTGCTGCTTTTAGTTCGGAACCGTAGGTATTGGTCCTTTTAGTTTAACATTTTAGTATGCTAAGAAGAAAAATCTTGCAGCTAATGACAACTACTTTAACAAGTTTATACTGCACTTTAAAATATTTCTTTGTAGTTTACATGTTGATTTGAAATGTTGAAGATGAAAGCGATAATTATAAAGAAATGAAGCTCAGCTATTGATAACCTTTTCCCAATATCAGAATTGCCGTCAGCAGAAATTCCGCTCCGAACGTATTTTCCCGATGCATCTCGACGTACGCCACTTCAAAGTCCATCGATCGCTGCTTCCTCATCGCCACTCAGCGAACAAATTACCAAGGACTCGATTGAAATCGCCTCGGTGTCGTTCCAATTCCCCTCTCGGCATTCTCCAAAAAGTCCCTACTCAAAGTCTCGTAAATCTGAGCAAATCGAAAAGTCCCAAGCGGCGGCGCGGAGCACCGATAGCTCCTCTCTGCCTCATTACCCGAGCCATATCCGGGGCCGGGATATCGAGGCGCCACCAAAGGACCGCAATCCCCGAGCATAACCCTTCCAAGCTACCGACGAATATGGAATCCACAGCTCTCGTCTCTCACTCTCTCACTCTCTCTCTCGCTTCTCCTCCATAAATCCCAGGGAGAGAGGGAACCAACTATTGTCTCCGCTTCCTTTCGCCTTCAACTCGACGGATTGCTGCAGGGAGAATATGATGGGGCAGAATGGCTGGGCGGTAATATCGCATCATGCCACGCGACTAATGGAGATGCTAATTCCATTTTCCAACCGCCCATCCCCTACCTATCCTCCGCTTGCAGCAGCAGCAGCACTACCACCACCACCACTACCACCACCAGCTCGGAGGGCGACGAGGAAGAGGAGGACAGAGCCGGAGAACGTGCGGGAAGAAAGGAAAACGGTGAAATTGAGGAAGAGAGGGTGGACGTAGATAAAGTAGGTATAGGAACAGAAATAGGCGGGAGGAGGGGG
>UELU01137641.1:23487-41073 GCA_900490025.1 Megastigmus dorsalis | reverse complement strand
TTTCTCTCTCTCTCTCTCTCTCTCTCTCTCTGTCTCTATTTCCCTTTCCCTATCACTCTCACTCTGGTGCTAGTCGTAGTGCGCCCAAAATTGGTTGGCGCGACTTTCGCCGTCTGCGATTACTTAGATGACATTACCTAAGCCCCGGCGCTGTGTTCGCTTCCGTAATAAGACGAGTCGCCCTGGAAAATACCTGACATTTCTGCGAGCGGAGTAATGAGAGTCCATGGTACATAGGTGTGTGTGTGTGTGTGTGTGTGAGTAAAGGGCTGCCTTGTGCGAACGCGTAGAGCTTTGAGCGTTCAAAGACAAAAACGCGCGACAAGATTGCAGACTGATGTTGGCCTATTGCTTCGTCGTCTGAAATTAAGAGCTAAGAAAATTTTCATTTCCCTATACCTTACAGCAACGAATTTGGGATTTCTTCTGTACCATTTCAGTATGCTATGCTTCTGTTGATCTTAATATAAGTTTAATTGAATTAGTAGGTTTTATTATTGAAAATATAGGAACCATGCAGTAGATGTAGTCTGGTCTAGAGTCACAGACAACTTATATATCGGTAAAATATACGTTTAATCTAAATGCACTAGCTCGCGGTGAGTTTTAGTTGTTGCTGTACACAGCGTAAAATTTATTTGTCCAGACAAATATATGAGTCCGCGCGTATAAAGATGAATTTCATCTTTTCCATTTACCACCACCACGGGAAACAGTAAAAAAGAATTTTTCCTTTTTCATAACGACTCGCATCGTAAAACTACAACAGCTTTCCTATGTTGTATACATAAATTTGGTTTATCATCCCTCAGAGTAAAGCCTCTTCGATACCGACCGGTTTTTTCTCTCGATTCACAAAACTTTCCTCTCTCTCTCTCTCTCATACACGCTATGCGTGCAGAGCCGGCTTCAAAACGACTCATGCGCGTTCTCGCGCGCAAATCGAGCGAGCTGAGAGAGAGAGAGAGAGAGAGAGAGAGAGAGCGAGAGAGAGAGACAGTATAAGACGTAAAAGGCAGAGGTGAGTAAAGATAAAAAAGGCGGGAGGGGAAAAAAGTCGCCCCATTGAAAGTAAAGATAGAGAGCCGAGGGATCTGTTGCTGAGCGAGAAGTAAATGCTCCCGCGTCGTCGTGTCATTTTCTTCTTCTTCTTCCTCCTCTTCTTCTACTTCTTCTCCATCTTCTTCTCCTTCTTCTTCTTCTCCTTCTCCTTCTTCCTCGTGGCGCTTTATCGAGTCAATGGCGTATATAAGCGCTACGCGGAATACTAAAAGTAAAGAAACGAAATGGGGGAGTGGTGGTGGCGGCGGCTATGGGTTGAGGGGTGAAAAGTACCTGGCCGGATTAGTTTTAGCGAGCGCAGGGGACTGTGAGAAAGGAGAGAGATAGGGTAGGAGACGGGGAAAATGACTGTAAATATTACTGACTTAGATGCAAGGAGGCTTATGCAGGGATGGGATAGATATACCAACTTTGCGATCCTCCTTTTTTATCTGCTATAGGATTATCTCGATTAGGCTGAATTTTCGGAAATTTAGAGATGAATATTAGCGTTTTTCGTTATACGAATAATACTTAACGATTGTTTATCAACGATCAGCCAATTGTATTGTTCAAAATTGTACTCGTTTTATAGTTCTACGTAAAATGACTCACGCTATATATAGCATTCATGCATCTGTTATGAAAGAAGCTGGGTATATAAGAAGAAAAATTAGCACGGGCCTGTAAATTTTATAGACTCGTGAAATTTTATTTCCGAAAATTTCGAAATTCTCTCAACTTATGCTGCGCGTTTTCACTGCCAAGTTTTACAACCAATCGACACGGGACTGGGATAAATTTAAGGCTGCCTTTTTACAATCGTGCAGCGCCCGAAAAATATTCTTTACCGGGCACTATGAGAAAATTTATCTTTCTCTCTTTCTCTCTCTCTCTCTCTCTCTTTGTACAACTGTGGGAAATAACACCTTCCGAGTGCAGGGTACGCATTTATGGACCTCTCTTCCTGCTGAAATTCGTCATCTACCATCACTCAGCAGGTGCAAGACTGCTTTAAGGAGATTCCTTCTCAACCTATAGATTAGATTGTTAAATATAGGTTAAGCGACATGTGAGCCTGTCCTAATCCTGTACATAGTCCTGTCCTAATTTATTATCCTTTACGTAATGATTCGAATGCTCGCGCAACCTTGCTGTAACTTGTTAGTAAACTATATATTTTGTATATAGATTTACTTTTTAAAGAAATGACGTGATAGATTTTAAAGACTGAATCTTGACTGTATTTGTAACTCATCTGTGATATCACTATTTTTCATTCTTTTTTAAACGTATTAAACTAAACTTTAGACATAAACATGACTTTCATAACAAAAAGCGAAAAAGAATGTATATATATTGAGACTGTATGTAAATTTTTGTAAAATGTTACAAATAAACATTATATCTATCTATCTATCTATCTCTTTCTGTTTTTCACTTCTCTCTCTCTCTCTCTCTCTTTCTCTCTCTTTCTCATTCTAGGGCCTCGAAATAGTTTTTCTCCTTGTTGCGGAGCGAGGCGCTTTTGTTCAGGCGGAATCGCAGCGGCCACCATACCTACTCACTTTTTTTTCCCTTTCTCTTTCACTCGCCTCGGTTTTATTGCGTTTGCCAAAGCCCTTTATAATTAAAGTTTTTGTCGGTCGTGATACTGTTTCGCGATGTGTTTAGATATAAGAAACTTCCTATTTCGCACCTTTTTTTGGACGAAGAAAAGGTATAGCGGTTAAAAGTTTGTTAATTAAAGTAAGCACTTAATAATTTTCTTCAGTTTACATATAAATATTTATACAAAACAATATAAATACATTGTTCTCTACTTTAATTTAAATCTATTTCTTATACTTCTGTCCTAGTTGTCTATATAAACAATTACGAGTAATCTTATATGCAAAATCCACCCTTAAAATCGTCAAGAATAAAATTCTGATTCAATAATCACAAATAAACCAAGCCATAATTCTAAAAATTTTTTTAAAATAAATTAAAAAATAATTTACTTCTACTTCTTCTTCGTATATGCATATAACGTATAAGAACATGAATATGCTACTTGTCATTTTAACATCAATGATTAGTTGACGATTCTCATAAATATTTCTGGTTGGGGCAAGATTCTCGGTCTCGTATGTGACTGGCTAATTTCACCACTTTATCTATGATTGACTCAAATCTCTCCTACGATTTGTTGACAAACTTCCGTCTCGTTTCTGTTTGACCGATAAATTAAACATATACACCTGGAACGGGTATATAAGCAGTAAATTTATCTTCAAGTGGCCTTTCTTTACCAGTGGAAGTATCTACAAGAACCTTCAAAATGGAATATTTTCGTATATTATTATTGATCGTAATTCAGTGTTTCTATTTTTGTGATATAAATTTTTCCGTAAGATAAATAAAATATTTATGGTATCTTAGCTATTAACAGGTATACATATAACATATACCATATTAACTATAACAATTTATTATTTCCTCGGTGTATAATCAGCTATATATGTTCATTCTTATTAGATTAATGTATTCTCGAGTGTAATGCTGGGTGTAATATTATATACATCACCTAGAGATTAAAAACAAGACGTATAGCGTTATGATACTCTTACTAGAGACTCGATAAAAGAATACTATTTTCAAATTTGTTATTTTAAATTATAACTCGCACTACTTGTTTCAAAAGTGATGAGCGAAAAAAATTAAGTTATCAGTAATCAAGCCCACACTAATTGAAATATATAACTGTCTGTACTCAATAATTCGTGCGAAAATAAAACGAGAAGCAGAAAAAGTAACGCGAAACATGCAAACGCAATAATAGAAGGCGAGAAAGTGACGGATGCGCGCGCGAACTAGTGAAATAAACTACTCGCAACAGGGACTATATAAAAAAGGTAGAGAAGTAAGAAATAAAGGAAAGAACGAAGACGAGGCAACACCGTCGAGGGAGACAGAGAGGCAGCCAGTGAAAAATGAAAGAGGCAGGGCGCGCGCGCGTGCAAAAAAAAGTGGCGCGCACAACACGCGAAACTCATAGAGGAGACAGAGACGCGAGAGGAGTGAGAGAAGTGAGAGAGAGAGAGAGAGAGAGAGAGAGTAGACACACGATACACACGAGTACGACTAGAGGCAGTCCTGCCACGAAGGATAAACATTCTGCATAATTTACGAGGGCTAAGCTCGTCGCTCGCGGAGAGACGTCTTTTCCCGGGGCGAGGCAGAGAGTATAGGAGCGCGACGCGCAGCAACGAATGTTTTCCCATACTTCCTTATTTACGTATATTTTTATGCCCCTCGCGCGCTCGCGCGGGGCCCCTGAGAGATTTCAAACTTCTCGTTTTACCACTTCAATGATAATGTCGTCCTATATACCGCGCTACAGCGAGTGTGCGTCTTTCTATACTCGTATATATATACTGTTTGTTCGAGGGTCATCCTATACAGTGACTCTGTTAGCAAAATATGAAATCAAGAGCTGAAGTATAGCTGAATCGAAGAGAACCGCGGTACATAATTATCAATTATACAGATATGCAATTGTAGAAACTGACTGACCCACGAAACGAGAATTTAAAAAAATATGAGTCATGAAATATTTACTAAATATATAATTACACAGAAATTGGTTGATTGTTTGAAAACTGTATCTTGCCTTTTTAATAAATGCGGTTAACTAGCAGCGCAGAAATTACATTTAGCAAATGGTCAAATCTGTCTATGGCAATGGGATATCCAGAAAAACGCGTAATTCGCAGCGCTGTGCGTTACATCAAACGTCGCGGCGAGTAATTTCCGAATAATCGTATCACGACGCTCTCCGTTCTGGAAAAAAATCAAGCTGGCCCCTAGTATAGAATTTCCGTCCGAGAGGCTATTCATGAAAAACTGCGCCGAATGGCCGAAGGTTTTTCACGGCAGGTCTAAAATACTGGGTCGTGCGGGCTGCGCCTGGAATTTCAATGGGGCCCGCGGGCGAAATAAATTTGCAGGAACGGGGAGCGACTCTTTTTGTGTGCGTATATCCATCGGCTGACCAAGTTAAATACGCGCGCGTCTGTGCATCGTATGGATTCCCAGATTTTTCGAACTTAATGGAATGACTTCCTGAGCTTTTATAATTTTTTACTCTCGACAATTCTGCTCAATATTGTTATCGGGAGTTCTTCGATCCATATACTTATTTGCGTTAAATCATGACGATAAAGGCGCATGATTTGCAATTTATTTAAAATTTTCATCTTTTCCTTTTTCTCGAATCGTGTACCCTATCAATCCTTGTTGGTATTATTATTTTCTTGCCGGAGCTGACTGTTAAGACTTTCAATTGCGGCTTACTTTCTTTTGTATTTCTTTTTAAAGTAATATTAGCATACTTTAATAAGCATCGATCTTTTATCTCTTGTGTTCTTTTGTATTGTATGTATGTTGTTCATATAGGTTATTGATTAAAGATTTATTTAAAATAATTATTTGTAATCAAGAAGTTCATTTTTTACTGTATATATTATATTTTGAACGTACTTTTCTTATACTTATTAGTGAAGAGAGTTTATTTCCTATTGGTGTTCAGATTAAAAAAAAAACGCAATATTATATGCAGAATGATATATGCATTCTATTATAAATTTCCCTGCCTCATTCATTCTGAACCAGTACGCGCAAGTCGTAAAATAAACATTTACCTTTGAATAAACATAATGGATCTTTATTAATAGCTCACCTTATCAATAAAAAAAGAACTATTTCAAATCTAGATAAATCGTGCATATACTTGAATGGAGTCTCGACACACACAAAACAGTCGACAAAGACACTTGATCCGCCATTCACTCCATCTCTAAGAAGATAAAAAAAAAGAAAGAAAAAAACTTGAAACACTGCAAGCAGAATGGGCTGGTGCAGCAACGGTACCTTTCAAGATATAGCATGCGGATACAGAGGCTCGAAAGAGGCAGTACACAAATCATAACGCGTTACATTGCCATAACAATGGGCAGAAAGCAATCCCGACTGAAAGGCGCAATCCGCGTATACTCGCGACGCGATAACCTGCGCGTGGAACCCCCTCATCCCCTCGCGTTCTCTCGCTCTCTCTTCATAAATACGCTTTGAGATGGCGCATTTACATAAAGAGGCCTCGTCGAATTAAGGATAAAAGGCAGTGGTATAAAAAGAAACTTGCCGCGCTCGCGATGCTGGGCTGCCACGGCTGCTCTCCTCTTATGGCGCGTGCTTTCCGAACCCACACCGCATTTTTCCGCGTATCTCGCTTTTGTTGCCTCTGTGTCCCTGCATACTTATATATACTCGTGTACACTGGAAAACAAAAGTTTACGATTTTTTTCAGAGATATAATCAGTGCTTATAACTTCGAAGTAACGTTCATGATAATGCAGTATATATGCAGGTCACCCCAGTACTTGTTTCATTCATTATGATTATGATGATAAAACGGATAACTTTATTTTGTCAATTTTCTACTATACCTTGAAGTGGGTCCTTCTCATAGGTTGCGAAAAGTTGTAACCCCGAGACCTCCTCTGAAACTTAATTAATTGCACTAATAGACGAGTTGCAATTCTTATTAAAATTTGGCTATATTTTTAGTAATAACTGGTGTTAATCACAGTAAATTTTTTATTGAATATTGTTACATAAATGATGATAGTCTTCTAACTAACAGAATGTATTTCCTAAAATTTTTCAAACGAGTAATTCTAGTAGTTTTAAAGGCTTGATAATTTTAAAGTGTAGATTCTACTAACAAATTAATTTTTTTCAGTATAAAGATCGTAAAAGAGTGCAAAATTTAAGTTAAAAATTTAGCGTATAAGCGTTATAAAATTTGTATCTCTATATCAAACTGTTATCCATTGCAGTTACTCATAGAAAAGCGAAAATAAGAATGAGCATTGTATAACGTAGGTAGGAGGAAAAAATCCACCACGTGGCATATTCTCGAAAAACTTTTGCGCCCAAGTGTATATCTATAAATGTAGGGACGATCGCGTCTAAGGCGCTTACCCCGCGGAATGCGAAATCCGTGGGTATGGCGATAGCCGTTTCTTTTTAGTGGGCCGCCGCCGGCGGCGTCTCCTCCTCCCCATCGGAGCCTTCAAGCTCTCGGCCATTTCAGACGATATTCCTTATACGCATTCGGCAGCTCCCCGCTCACTGCTCAATCCCTCGCGTTGCTGCCGTGGCCGAGGAAGGAAGAGGTTCCTTCTACGAGCTTCCGCTACTTTTTCTCTTTCTCTCTTGGCGAGTAGCCTCGATTCCGCGCTGAACCTCAGCCTCTCTGCTTACGATCGCTCGTACTCCACTAGGTATTCTACCCGCCCACAGCTTTGCTTTTCCCCTTCTCTCGCATTCGCTTATGCTACTACGCTCGCCTCGTCAATTTGGTTATTATCATAATTTCACTTAACTTCCTTCCTTCCTTTAACTATTATAATTCATATTAATATCATTATCTTCAAATACTTATGTTATATATCTTTGGAAAATATATGGATAGGACAGCAACATCTATGCAAATAATGTTTGTTCAGATGATAATTTCGTTTTAAAGCAGGTATGAACAGCCTTCGTCGAATATCTCTTACCGGTATATATTTCTTTTTTTTTTCTGCCGTTACTGCATGCGCTGCTTCCCCACATTCGCATTCAATGAATCCAAGTACGCGCGTATAAAATGCGAAGGCTCAGCTGGCGCAAGCGAGCTCCCAGCTTTTTTTCATGATTCGTTTCGAATCGCCATTTGTGTGTGTTTTGCATCGAATTTTCTCTAGCGCTCCAGATTAATTGGTCGAGCGGCGTCTAGCTTTTTCTAGTCGTGGGTAAACAACTTTAAAACAGACATCGATTTAAATAAATAAACTGATTATGCAAATAGCATTGAAAATTCGAATGATGTGACTACAGCTTTATGTTCCTCGTGATTGCACAATATAGACTTTTCATTAAATAGTTAAATTTAAAAGCGCATTTTTATTTAAAACGTTTTGAAATCATTCATTATAAAAATAAGTACCGCAACAAAAATATCTAAATAAATAGAAAAAAAGCACTTGAGTGAATAATTCCTAAGTTGCTTCTTGTATATTGTACAATAGGTTAATGAACAAAGTCTTCTGCCCACACTTATATAACTGTACGAGTAACATTTAAAAATTGTAATTACGTTTCATTATTACTTATTTAACAGAAAGTGTGGAAAAAAGAAGCCATTCGTTGCAAACAATCAATCATACTTTTGTACAAGTGGTAAATGCAAAGTGCACTTAAACCATTATCACTTACTAATATTTTCTTTCTTCAAAAACAGTTGCGCAAACCATTTTTCTCGGCCCGCGTGCATGTGCGCGTTACGCACCAGAGGTATATGAACAGTGTCTTCGTAAGGAATATAGATAAGAGAAGCTCATTCATATAAAGCACGAAAATCAATCTTGCCTCGACAGTCGTTGAACGCTATTCGTTTCAACCTAAGGCGTCATGAAGCCACGCGCATTTTACGTTCTCACTTTTTCATTGGCCACCGCCATTGTGGTTCCTTCTGATAGTACGTATAAGTGAACGCACTCGTTTCACCATTTGTTCATTGAACTGGCGTTACAAATAAGAAACTTACTTTTTCATTATCCAAGATTATGTTGATATTAATTTCGAAGCGTTCACGTCACTTCTATTTTTTCTGCTTCGAAGCTCGTCGTTCATACAACGAAAGCAAAAATTTAGTGTTCGTATGCGTATAAATATTAACTATAATAATTGATCTAGGTCAGGCCCAGGTAATTAATTACCCACCTACTCAGACTGCAACATATCCAGCATATCCAACATATCCAACATATCCAACATATCCAACATATCCAGCATATCCAGTATACCCTGCAGCCAGTACTACGACTTATCCATATCAAGTAAATCTGAGGCTAATAAAACCATTGGAATCGATCGAGGAAAACTGCAGTGGTGCCATCATTCACAAACGTTGGATTCTCACAGCCGCACGATGTCTTACGGGAATGGCTAATCCGAATTATCTAATAATAACCGTTGGATCGCATTTATATTCAGGAACTGGTGGTACAACTTTGAAAGCAGAATCCTATATTGTCTATCAAGGATATGTACCGGTATGCATCAAATACTTTGTTACTTTTTTTATTTTAGTCTCATAAATAATAATTGGATTTTTATTATTGTTACACACATAACAAATCATCGTTTTTAAATTTTAAATTCACGGAATATATTGTATGCATTCACAAATGTCCTGTTCGTTATAATAAGTCAAAGAATTTTTCATGCCCAAGTCAAATGAATACCAATGAATTGATAGCGGTCTTATATTAATAAAATTTTCAATATTTAAAATAATTTTTATAAAAATTTATAAATAACCTATAAAAATACGTTATTAAATATAACGCAAGAACTAGTACATAAATTTTAATAAAAATTGTAGATAATTTAAAACCTTTTTAAACGTATATTGTAAATTTTTATAAGCCTCATTTATGAAAGAATAAGAATAAAAATTTAAAATGTTAATGTTGTATTTTAAATGATTAACATTAATTGATTTAATTAGCAATATTATACTTTTCGTACCATGGGCGTAAAGTTTTATGCCCTAGGTGCGAAAATTGGTTTTTGATGTATCAAAATAATAATTATTGTTTCTCACATACACTATATAATGTTCTTTTAACCTTTGTATTTAGAATATGGCAGTAAATGATATTACGCTGATTCGATTAGCTGCAGACATTGCATTTACTGCTTATGTTCAACCAATCGCTCTAGATTCAAATCCTTACAGCACTCACGTAAGTCAAGTTGGAACGTTGACTGGCTGGGGACGATGGCAAGTAAGTAAAATTTCACTGTTCGGTCAGGTGTATTTATGTATACTTGTGTTTTGCATGAAGGTATCAATTTGAAGACCGATATTTATAATCAAATTTAACTTGGAATTTTCGTAAACGTAGATTATAATTTCGAGCTCATAGAAGTTTCCTAACTCGTTCTAATACTTTCAGTATAAAAATCTGTATCCCACTTCCACTCTGCTCACTACGCAGCACACAATAATAAGCCAAGCGACGTGCGCTCAGGAAATGACGGTAGTCCATGCACAAGCAGTGTCGTCTGCCACCGAATACGCCTATTACACGAATGTCTTGAGTGATATGTCGAAACTAATGTGTAGCGCTGCTCATTACCAAAATGGACATTACTGCAACGTAAGCATTACTATCTTACATTTTTATTAGTATAACACTTGGCATGTTCTATAGCAGTGAATACGTATATGTGCACAGGATGAGTCTGGCAGTCCATTAGTTATCAGCTCGACACTAGTTGGCCTCGTGCACATATCGGCCTATTGCCATTCCACCAGTCAACCCGTCACCTATACCAAAGTCTCGAGCTACTATAGCTGGATTGTCGGCAATCTGCAAAAATATTCAGAATATTTGTAAGCCTGAAAATATGTGCTTACTGGGCTTATAACTTCAAAATTTATTCTCTCTGCGACGTAAATATTTTTATGCATTTGTGCATCAAGTAGTGTTCGGCTAAGCATACATCACTTGAAATTCGGGGAAGTTTCTTTGAAATATATATGCCTTTCCCGCAGTATTATATTGCTATGAATATATTGAGTTTTATTTTTTATACGGGTGTACATTTTCGGTGCGTATTTTTTGCATACACCCTGATTTTGATATAATTTTGTCACTCCTTCAATGTTCTTCCGTTATATAATAATTAAAAATACCTATATTCAGCGTGTTTATTTTGCTAGCAACTGTACTAACACATACATCTGGTTCTACTGATCCTCATTACTAAAAATACACTTTCCTATTATAAGCAGGGTTAGAATTAACTCTGCAATAGACTGAATACTACTGTTACTACTACTGTTACTACTACTGGAAACAACTATTCCTTATTACTAAAAACACTGCACTTGCCTTTATAAGCACCGTCAGAATTAACTTTACAACAGAGTTAGAAAACGAATATAAAATAACTCTCCTATTTCCGAGTTCATAAATCAACTATTAAAAGTTGTAAGAAACTTATTTGAAAACAAAATTTTGAAATTCAACATGTAAATTATTATTACGTAAATATTTTTTTAAATTAATCTTTTTCTATTCAAAAGGCTCTATTTAAATGAAGTTACGTAACCAAGTATGTATTCATATATGTTGCGAGGAGTGTTAAGATCAGAATTATAGTAGATTATGAAAGGGCCTTTTATAAATAATTCATTAATCCAGAACGAGCAATACATAATTCAGCTTAATTTGTTACTCAGCGGAACCAAATTATTCTAAAGAATTTAACCGCGAAGATAAATTTAAGGTTTATCTATCAAAGATTAAAGTTTGATTCGGGAATAGATAAATGTAATATAGTATCTTATAAAGGATGGCACGTGTCCGAAACTTGTCGCAATCTTCACTTGGTGTTTCACATTTACTGAGGCAACATGAATAAGTACGTATTTTTTCTTATTATTATTCCGACGGTTATTGCTGTAGAGACAGTTGAAGGTAATTTATATCTAATGTTTTTATATGAATCATTTTTAAATAAATCCATTAACATTAAAAATTTAACGTAAATTAATATTTATTCTGTTGCGAAATGAAAATAATAGTAGTATTACAAGAAATGGATACACAAAATCTAGGCCGATCCTATGCAGTGGAAGGTGAATTTCCATACCAAGCGAACCTGATAATCGTAAATCCAGACGATGATTCCGAAGAAAACTGCAGTGGCTCGATCATTCACAGTCGTTGGATTCTAACAGCTGCGCACTGCCTTAGAAGCCTCGTTTATCCCAAGTATTTACTCATTAACGTAGGCACTACCAATTTTTCAGGTTTAGGCGGGGAGCCTTATGAATACGAAGCTATTGTGCCACACGCAAATTGGGTAAAAATTTCTTACAATTCTCTTTGCTTAGGTTATCTTTGATGTGTGATTTTGAAAGCTGTGAGATAACAGTGTCTAGATTGTGTAGCGAATATGTTACGGATATGATAATAATAAAATAAATTAAAAGCTTTAAAAATTTATAATATAATATATTATTTTAATAATGCTATTTTAATGTAATGATTTTTACTATTTGTATTTTAGAATAATGATCCAATAAATGACATTGCTTTAATCCGGGTTAAGAAGAACATTACTATAACGGAGAAAATTCAATTAATTAAATTAAATAAAAACGACACAATGACATATGAAAATTCCGTTACAACATTGAGTAGTTGGGGACAAGTGGATGTAAGTAATATAGTTTCGCCATTTCTCATCCTCAAATAAAGAAATTGGTATTTTAAGGAAAATGTATATTTCTGTAGGAAAATAAAATAGTCTTCGCTCCTAACTTTACAGAATTGCGAACCTGCAGGCACACTTCAAAGTACAAAGCTCACAGTAATAAGTCAAAATCGATGTCGAGAAGAACTTATGGCATTGATCGGGCATCTCGAGGATTTCCAAAGTGACCGCGACTTTTTCACGAGGGCCGTTCACAATTTGCGCAGTCTGATCTGCACTAATTCCGATACAAACAACCGAAAACTCTGTCACGTAGGTAGAATATGATTGTTTGTACCGACACTTTTCCTCAGTGCACATCCCTTAACGCAGTATTTTCATCACGCAGGGAGATTCCGGCGGACCACTGGTAGTAAACAGCACTCAAATTGGAATCGTTTCGAGTTCCTACAAGTGCAACGGTCATCCCGGCCTTCTCACAAAAGTCTCCAGTTTTATCGATTGGATTCAATATCAAATAGGCAGATACTCCGATGTACTTCCATGAATAACGCGCCACAAAATGAAATTATTTCGTTGTTACAATTACCACATTGTCTTTCATTTATTTTTTTTCAATTTATCAATAAATCAGTATTTTCGCTGGATTCAGGAGAGTTCAATAAAAACCACAACAATCCAAAAATTGTACTATCACCAATTAGCGAAATACGTTTACCCAGAGTACGCTTGGATTTTTATTCGCGCGACACAAGGAAGAAGAAGTGCGCGACAAGTGTAAAAACATCAGGCGCGTGCCGCATCTTCCCGGAAACCAGTCGATTTTTCCGCTTTTAATTTCGCAGCAGCAGTGGGGGGACACAGGAAACGACCGCAGGTACGTGCGCGCGTCCATATCGCATCAAAAGTATAATATCGTTATACACGAGGACGGGGTATATAGGAAGGGAAGGATAAAGAGAGAGGGAGAGAGAGAGAGAGAGAGAGAGAGAGAGAGAAGAGCGGACAACGGTCACGTCCGCGTGTTTCCTGCATACGTGATATTTTGGGCCGCAGCCGCGAGGTCATTAAAGTCCAAATGCGAGCCCCCATTACCCGGGACACGCTCAGTTCTCCCTCCCTCCCCCCCCCTCTCTCTCTCTCTCGCTCTCTCTCTCGTTCTCTCTCTTCCTGCACTCTCCTCTCTGACGCTCCCTTTACACTGTCCGGCAAAATTAATGTATCGATATGTCACGTGAGACCCCTGCGTTGACGCGCGAGCACTTATACATACAAGAGTACGTGCAGGACTTCTGCTTTGCCTTGACACGATAATCTCGTGTGAGTTCTGTGTTGAGAGACGATCGAGACGCTGTCGCCTCAGAGTGATAATATTTGCGTGCGTTGACACATCGATATTCCCTGTACAGTAATGCCGATACTCAAAGTTTTTTTCTTTTTTTTTCCTTTCATTACTTGAATGATGCATTCGTTTCTTAATATAGTAAGTAAATATAGTAGCTACTCGAACCTGAAATGTTTATGTATATATTTTCAAAGTGCTGTCATAATGACTGACTTGTTTTATATTGCTTTTTGTGCGGTTGTTATAGTTGCAGTATTTGTTACTTTAAACGGTTTTTATTTTGCAGAAATCGATTTGATAATATATAAATTAGATAGTATGCATCAGTGTAAAAAATAAAATTATATAGCAACATTAACTAAAGATAAAACATGTATATCTATAGCCTATTCAGTTCTTTAATTGATTGGTATAATGTGGCGCAATAAAATTACACTTCAATTTACATAAGCCGCACCTTACTTAGTCATGAGCTCAACTTCCGCGTATCATAATCATTAGAAATCGTGAATGTTTTACGGTCCTCGATAAAAAAAAATACTTTTTATTCTTATTGTTTTGAATTGGACACTGTGAATAGATTAATTCTACAAAAATCAGTTGGATACATTTTCGTTCCCGTGACACAAAATTGTACCTCAGTAAGTCTTCGTCCAATTTTAAAATTTGATCAAGAACAAAAAAGTCAAGGAGCACCTCTATTCTTCACTTTCTATATTCCATCGACAAATGAAAGAAAAAAGAAGAAAAGAGAAAGAGAAAGAAATACGAGTGGTATAGTCGGTGGATAAGTGACTGCATACAAGTGGAACAACGTCGGGCGATGACGTCGACAAGTTCTGGCGCATTCGCGTCTGCGCCTCGTCTCGACGAGTTTTCTTCATTTTTCCGCACTCTATTTATCTCTTTTTCTCTCTCTCTCTCTCTCTCTCTCTCTCTCTCTCTGTCTCTCCCTCTCTCTCTTGGAAAACTCGCTGGCAGCACTCGTGTAGGAGTGCTGCATTAACGCTGAATAGCGAGCGTATAAATGCAGCATTGTGCACCTTTCCCTCTTTCGCCGGCTCGGGCCGCGCGGCTTCTTTTTCTCCTCTCTTCCGGCCTCCGTTTGCACAGTAATTTAATCATTTTTGTTAAAAGCGGGAGAGCTTCTCTCTCTCTGGCTCTCGTCGCCTCCGGAAGTATCAAAGTGAAGCGCTCTCTTTGGCCCCGGCAATTTTACTCGTTTACTTGCTGGCGAGCGCGAAAAAAGACGCGAATCACGATGTTTTGTTGGGGGCGAACCGTCTTTTTTATACAATGCTCGGATTCGCTCGGGCTATTCGTTTTCTTCCTCTGTTACAAAGCGAATTATGAATACTTGGTAACTGAATTCAGCTCCGACTTTGGTTTGCATACGACGAGTGCGCGAAATCAAGGCTTATATTTCGACGAGTCTGAATATTACAGTCTGATTCGACGCGGCTGTTTCTACTGTAATTTATGTGGATGTATATAGGTATACTACAATTGATTAGTCGATATACTTGGCAGGAAGCGGATAAAAATCCTGCACGTATCGAAAGGTGTGGAGGAGAAATAGTATAGTGGCGCCCATAGGTTCGGACGCAATGAAAAAAAGTAACGTATCCGACAGGCTGCGCGCGCTCGTCCGGCGTAATCGACGAAAATTACCTTACGCTTGTTTACCTTTTTTCTTTACGATGGATACTAACCTATTTACGAGCTCGAATATCCGCTCGCTCCCGACTTTCGCGACTCTAAAGCCCCTGTTGCCCCCGAGTTTCTTGTAAAACGCGGCGCCAACCTCCCGCCCGTGCCCGGAGAGAATCACTTTTACAATATGTGCGAGCGCGCGCCGTCGCTGAGGCGCGGTGTAAAAAAATGTAGGAGAGAGAAGGAAAAGCGAGGCTTGCCGAGAGCAAAATCTGGTGGACTCCGCTGCTTAACACCCCAGAGCAGCGCGCGGCCGATACGACGCGAGGCGAGGCACGATGCGTAATAAAAAAGTTCGCCTTAAATTTTCCGCCGGATTTAGTCGGCGCTTAACTCTTGTGCTCCGGCGCGCCTGTATAGCACTAGTCGCGCTCGACGCACTTTTCTACCTTGCCAGCTTTCGCTCCCTCCCTCTCTCTCACTCACAGTCCCCACCCCCTCGTCGTTACCTTTTCCTTTTTAGGGTAGCGGTGATTCGTTCCTTCTTTTTGCCCCTCGGCGGCTCTTTTTTCGGAAAGAAGTCTTTTCTTTTTCATTTTTACAACTTTATTATGCATTACCGGACTTTCTCCTTCTTTAATCCGCATATATTTTTCGTCGCTGCAAACGGATTTTACTTATAGCTGGATGAAAGTTTTTTTTTTTTTTTTTTTCTTAAAGAACAAAATAGTTGATTTTGGTCAAAGTAGAAAACTTTTTGCGACTATGCTTTAGCCCGTATAAAATGACGATATTTGAAATAAATAAATTTTTAATTGCTACATTTTAAATACTCGAATAATAAACCTAGTATATCTTATTGCATTATATTGCGACTTAGTGACCTAAATGTAACTACTTTTTGTACAAAATCAGTTTAGACAAAATATCAATGATCATTATTTTTTTTTCATTTTCAGAATGCTGAAGGCTTTTGTGAACCTTATTTTTTTATATCGACTTCTTTATTCGGAAAGGTTAATTTTCTCGCATTTAATTTAACATCAATTTTTATTTGTTGTTTAATATATTTCGTTATGTACATTATAACTATTTCCTAAACTAGTTTTATCTTTACATTTAGCGCATTATTATGTTTTACCCATTAAAAAAATCATCGTTTTAAGCACAATACAGTTTAATTACTATCAAAAATGTTTCCCGACACTGCGGTAGAAACAGCATAATCAATATTAAATTACTGCACCGCGGACGCGAACTTCATCTATAATCCGTAAAGTTTATCAAGACAACAGAGCTGAGAGCGCGAAACAAAAAGTGACTGCGCGCAATGAAAAACGTGGCTAAAGAGAGCAAGAAACTCAATCCTAATAGCGCAAAACCGAATTTCTGCGCTTGGCCAATGAAGAGCGAGAAACATCGAGTGAGAGAGCGAGAGAAGGAGAGGAAGAGAGGGAGAGACAGAGAGAGAATAGAAGCGAAGCCATCAGACGGAATCGCGACAAGAAAATCCCCGAGCCGCCACCGCCGCCTCCGAATAAATGGGCTTTTTTTACCCTGGCGAGTCCTCGATGCGTATATATGTATAGTAGTGCGTAGGAGTGAGAGCCAGAGCAGAGCCCATTAGATTGTTTCAGCGTTATACATCAGCGCCTCGTGAGCGCGTGCTTTTCTGCGTCCTCCAATTTTCCCCGCAGCTTTCCCCCGACGCACTGTTGCTTTTTTTAGCGCGATGCACTCCTCTTCCAAATAATTTATCATTTCGACTTTCGACAACTTCTTTTTGATGTCTTGCATTGTACGCTTCCGTTATTAGTTACATTTGCTTAAAATATTTTCTTGGATGAATATTTGTTAAAATTATAAATAAGAGTTAAGGTATTGATCTGGTTGAAATTTTTTAAAACCCCAACTATTTTACTAATTTTCTCAGATATCAAGATTTATTCAATCCCACATAGCAAGAAAAGTTGGAAAAACGTGGAAGAAACGTGAAAGAAACCTGGAAATGACCGCTTTTGGTGTCCCTAGAAATGGTTTAGAAACGTATGTGAAATGTTTCTTATACACGTGTACGAATTATGAAGTTCCTTTGGTCACGTTGCAGAAACATTTCAGAAACGCTTCATCGTGAGAACTAGAAGAAGTTTTTTTTTAAATATCCTGTCTAAAGGAACTTTATAATTCATACACATGCAATAAAAATTTCAGGATGGTTTCTA